>JASMMZ010000003.1:2443130-2467602 GCA_038502455.1 Anisogramma anomala
GCCAGTACTTCCTGCCGTGCTCGGCGTTGATCTTGGAATCCGGAGCCGCGGAGGCGGGCTGGGCGCTTTGCTCAGACATGGATGAGATTTCGCGAGACCGTGGTAGGCCGAAAGATGGAGGATGGAATGGGATGGTCGATGTTTGCCTTGAACCTGATCAGCAGCCGTGCGCGGCAGCGGCGGCGGTGGCAAGGGAGATAGGTGCTTGAGGCTGGCGATGGCTTGGTATGTGATGGCAGATGCAGACCGAATTCTCGAATAGTTTGGCGAGCTTGCGAGAATGCGAGGGTAGGAGTACCGTTTATCAGTACAGTACTGTGTGTACCGTGACATGTGATGAAGTTGCGAGAAAGAATGTGTCCAACCGCAAGCTGCAGCAACTGAATTGTTGTTATACTACGTAGCGTCAGCCACATTGCGTCGTTCACCAGCCACACTATATTTCGGAAGGGCTGCACTGGTGTCAAGGATTATCCCTGGTTTGTTAGAAAACCGAAGGTAAGTAAAACTTATATAACCATTAGGAAACCGTTAATAAGCGGGTAAATGCCGGTATTTATTATCGTTTATATTTTATTAACATAATATATTATAACTTTAATTATACGTGTATTTCATTTAACTTAAACCCCGTATAAAGAAAGCTACAAATGAGCTGTTTAAAATTTATTTAGTTTTTAATATTCAGGGTTAAAGTAAGTCATTCGTTTATAAACTGCTACCCAAGTAATAACAAACGGTTTGATGATGTATAAATGTAGGTCGTTGTTGCAAAACAGGCAATAAAAGTTCGTCGGATAACATAAAAGAAGGTTGATAAGTGTAGTGAAGTAGGTTTAGTATCTGTTATCCCTATCCGTTGGGGTAGCCTATGGGCCATACAGCTTTTAAACGAAAAGCGTAGTTTTTAAGCAAGTGAGTATATTAAAGTTAAGTATAAATATTACAGTTAACTAGTGGGTAGAGAATACAGTTAAAAGCGACTAAATAATTCGTTAAGTTTTCGAAATGCATTATTAATAAGTTAAATCGTATCGAAAGTAAGCTATGTAAACTGGTAAAAATAGGCAAGAAATTATTAGGTAAAGATTTTGAGAGCCGTGAATATAATAATATATTTCAATAATTTCGGTCATAATGTTAATATACGTTAATTTATTTTTGGTACCCGGAAAATACCGGTTTTCATAGCGTTTGGTAACATAAAATAAAACATTATACATTCGTTTTTAGGATAGGTATAAAGGCTTATTATTATACTCGACCTATTTATAGCGTAATTCGAAAACATCGAGAGTTAAGGTATTTAAAGAACTTGAAAACGGTTTTTAAATTGTGTGTATATTAGTTACACATTTAACTAATATCTATTATTCTGATGGATTGCTAAGTTGGGAGCGGTTTACTTAGGGTCTATTCCGGATTTACAAAATACTTTTAACGTAGTATTTTGGTTTTGTTTTGCCTTCATTACTTATAATATCGATAGTTCGTAATTAAAAATCACGAGTTTGTTAATTTGGCATTGGATTCGAAGTAACTTTAATAAGTTAATTTATATAAAACTAGAAATATTTTCCTTCTAAAACGTTAAAATCAATAACATCAAAATTGATAATACGTATAATGCAATATTTATCATAAAGTTAAATTATCTTTTAAAAACCCTTATTTAATTTATAGTTTTCAGGATAAAGTTAGACGTTATTACCAATCCAAAATCGTTTTAAGGGGAAACGTTACTTATCAACAGCCTTTTTTATATGTCATTACGTAGCCTTTATTACAGCTTATACGAATTTTATAATATTGCTGATACGTATAACGAATTTTTTGGTTTTTGTATACGATTTCATAATTGGGATAGGTAAACGTAATACAGGTTATATAAAGTTAACTTAATAAATATAGTTTATAAAAAACGGGTTAATATCGATAGTAATTATATTTTCATTGTTTCACATGAATTAGTAATCGGGTAATAAGCGGGTATAATTCAATTAAGTGTAAACGACCAGTGAATATAAGTACGTTAGGATTTTGTGATTAACGTATTCGGTAGATCCATTGGTTTCGGAGTAAAAGGTAGCTTTTAGGCGTTATTTTACCTCCGTTCAATTGTAAAAACGTTTATAAAATCCACCGATTTATTTTAAACCTCGTGTTGATAGAACCTTAGATCGTTGCAACATAATCGATTCGATTGGTTGAAGTAACAGTAGTATTGCATTGGTCAAGTAATGGATGTATTGTTCTAGATTTGGCAGACTGCTAGCCGGTCTGCATAGTAATTTGTATGGCTAATTGCTTGGCCCATACACTAGTGTGAAGTGCAGCGTACTGCACTTGACTTACACTCAATGCAGTAAGTTCACACAAACAATACGCTTAATTTGTAGTTCAGTATAGTCAACTTCACTATAAATAAAGTTGACCTACTACACTGCACGTAGTACTATTCCAACACCTCGGTTATTGATAATCATACGAGTAAATCCGTAAAATTGCTAATAATAGCTTAAAAACGGGTTCATATTAGTTTTGGTGTTCATAATAATTAGAGTCTTAAAGGTAACAACGTTATTTAAACGATTTGTGATAATTATAAGTTAACATGGGTTTCAGGTACGTTTTTATGGGAAATAAATCATAAAATCAATAAACAATTCGTTTTAAAGCCGTTTAGAAACCGGTAGGAGTTTAAAAACCCCTTTTCGGCGATGGTTTAAATGGGTTGTACGCCTATAAAAATCATAATTCCGGTACAAACGCCAAATCGTACAATATAACCCAGGTTAAAAATACGTTTCGAAAAAGATAACGATAATAACGTCGCGGCTTGGGTAAATAGTAAAAATAAAATCGTAAATAACTTATATTAACATGGTAGTAACGAATTTATAAACAGGTACTTTAATACAATAACGAAACCATAAAATATCCTTGTTATTTACTGAATATTTCTAAATGAAAACCTTTATTCCTTGATTGTCGTTAATACAAATATAGGAAAGAAAGCCCCGGTCATTTATATATATTATACGAATTGGGCGGTGGTAAGTAACGTTACGGATAATAATAAAGTCTAAACTAATTTAAAGATCGATATAGGTGAAAAGTTTGTAATCCTCTAGAAAAACTTCGCTAATAACGATGAGCCGGGAGATATATACGTGTAGAAACTACTTAAAAATATCTTATTCAGGGAGTAAAAGTCAAAGTTACCGGCTCAAAAAGTGTCAATCGTAAAAACCTTTAAAAATATCATAATTTCTTTAGCATAATATATTTAATTATATATAATCGACCCTTTTATTGTAAATTAGTTCAAAACAAAGTTGTTAGAGATATTCGACCTAACAAACTTATCTTTCAGAACGTCAGCATGTAATTATAAATTACTTTCATTTTGTATAGTTTATTAAATTGGTAAACAAGCGAGCTTTACCTCGAAGCTCCGCGTTGTATATTTTTGAATAGTTTATAATTCTAAGTATTTTTTGTCGTCAATTTAGTAATTATATACAGTAGATGATAAATAGCGAGATTAGTATGTTATTATATATAAGTTGTAATGATTATCGTGTTGGAACAGATAGTAATTTAAGGCCTAGCCAAAGTAATCGGTTTTTAAAAAAGTTTAGCGGTTGGGATTCTATTAAACGAAAACAGTTTGAGAAAAACGTTAAATTTGAGCTGTTTAAAAACGCGGTTTTTTTTTTGGGGGGGGGGGAGGGGGGGGGAGTTAGACGAAAAGGGGCTCTTTTTCATGTTAGTCGAGTAAAGGTTTTAATAATTGAAAAATAATTGTAAATATATTATCAGTAAAAATTGGTAAATTTTAGGAAACCTTTTATACTTAATATAAACATAAAAGTTACTCATTTCCAAATAACATGTAATGTTTCCATATTTATACGTATGCCGACCTTAACCGTTAGAATAGCAGTCAAATACAGTTAAGTCAAGTCAACTAAACTATTAGTTTAGTTGATTGTACTTACTCAAAACTGACTACAGTTTGTAGGACTGCACTGCAAGTGCAGTACAGTAGGTGCCCACTTCAAAGTTCAGCACAGGTCAAATCGTTTGGCCATACAAATTAGCGTGCAAACTGGCTAGCGGTTTGCCAAACTTAGAACTTATAACTTAACCACAACTAATTTTAATGCAACACTAGTTACTTCGACTATAGTACTTCGAATCGACTACGTTATAATGCTAAAGGCTTACTAATACTAATTAGTGCTTATTAGGTTAAGCACAGATAAGCTAGGTAAAAGAAGAAGATACTTTGCAGTTACGCTTTGCAATTACGTAAGGTAGAGGGAATATTTTTAGGAAGAGCCTATTGTACTGTGTGTACGTGCAAATGTATGGTTATATTCTGGTCTATATTTGAAGGTAAAAGACTAAACTAAAGGTAGGAATCTGCCAGAGCATGATAACAATAAGTACCCAGAAGAAGAATGACTCAAGAGAAGAAAAGGCGCACTTATGAGTAGGCAGTCTCGTGAGAAGGCACGAGACAGCTCCAGGTATATGAGCATATAAGTACCCCTCCGCAAAGCAACAAATATCGGGGGCAAAAAGAAACAACGATGTCCTTATTATTCCCATTGTTTCTCTTAAAGACATTAATCAATTCCGGGTAATTTAATTTTAATACCGGTTTCCATTCGTTGTCACGATCCATAAAGCATTTCTATTTGAGAAGATGTAAGATTTGATCTCCTTTGCAGCACTGTCGATCTACTCGTTTGGCTAATATACGTTCTACTTCCCAGTTTATAACATCTGATCTGTTATCCTTGTATTTAACTGGCTTAGGTGGTGGCGTAATTCTGTTAAATAGATTGTTTACTGGGTCTTAACAAATTAGCATATGAATAATGCTAACCGTTAGATAAACTTGTGAACCTAGTTGAAAATTTAAGGTAAAAGTTAAATTATTGATTATTTTTTACAATCGTGTATAACCTTATATGTGTTAATGACAATTTTCCCTTTTTATAAAGGGATTTGTAGGCTTTTCCCAACTTTAATTAACTTTATCACCTATAGCAAATTCATACTAACGATAGTTTTCATTGTATTGTTTCTTTGCTTTAGTAGTAAGCATATCTATAGTTAATTATACGTTTCGTTGCAAATATTCCCGTATAAAACGAATTTCTGCTTGTCGATGAGGTAAAATTGTTGTAAGAATATTTACTGGTGCCATAAACTTAAATCTAAACAAATATTCGTAAGAACTAACTTTTAAGGTACGTAAGTAGCATTATTAAGGTTTTATTACAAAGCTGGTATAATATTAACCTAATATTGCTTAGAATATTCGGTGACGAAGTGGCGCAAAGCCAATTCAACTAACTAATTCTTTCTTTCTGCTTATCCATCCGCTAATAGATAATGAGCTATTGTTATAATTGAATGTATTTCAAATCCTTTTTATAAACTTTGCCAAAAAGCTAACACAAACTTAATACTTTAATTTGAAATAATTTTCTGTGAATAAAGCTAGTCGTATATTAAAAAATGTAGAATGAAAATAGCTACCTAATTTTCGGCCGTATGCGTCGTATGGTTAGGGATTAAAAATGTTCGTTTGGGGGTTTTATATGTGATAGGTATCACGGCATCAAAAGATTCCCTGTCAACTAACATCCAAGGTATGCCTTTAAAAAAAACTATTGATAATGCGACCATAAAATCTATACAGATTATATACATTGGTTCCTCAAGTGTTTAAATAGGTTTAAAGCATCCGGGGAATTTTTGGTTGTTATTGGGTAATTCTCCGTAATATATGCAATTTCGGGAGTATGATTTCACAAGCTTACTTTTCTAGCGAAAATATACTTTATTTAAGGTTATTATGAGTTTAAGGTCCTAAATAGTAGTTTTTATCATATACTTCAGCGAAAGTCTTTATACTAGTATGATAAAAACTATAAGTTTTTTATAACTACTTCTTTTACAATAATACAACAAGCAATTAAACAATCGAAATAGGTTTCTAAGCTCGAAAGAATCAAAAGATATATTCTTATCGTGTTTATCATATACAAGATCTCACAAAATTACACGTTAAACGGTATCCTTATAATAACCGGTCTAAAACCCAAGTTGTATGTTATCGGGTATTTACGTTTTAACAAGGTATATTATTTAATAATTTAATGTTTGTAAGTTATTCAAGACTTAATCTAATACTGGAATATTAATCTTATAAAGTTATTGGTTCTCATTCAAAGGCAAGCGACGAAAGGCATCTGATACCAAATTAAGGCGATCCGACAAGTAAACAACATTTAAAAAGTATAAATGAAGAAAAATTAACGTATTAACCAGTCGTCGATTTGCCTTATCCGTTAATATTATATTTAGTAAATTTTAATTTACAATACTTTAATTAACTTCATAATCGGTAAAAATAATAGTTAGCAAAGGGTTGTTTACCAAGGTTATATGTAAGCATTTATATACCTATATGAGATACGTAATCTTATATTTTAAAAGATTATATTTAGTTCAAACTCGAGTTGAGCAACTATTTAAAACCATTATTAACTCGATAATAGCTATTAAAATAAGTTTCTTCCATTGTGAAAAATAGTCCTCTTTAAGGTGAAAAAACATAATAGCGAATCCCCGTTTAAAACTTCCCTTAATTTATAAAAAAAAAATTTGGCGTATCGGATCTGGTTAATGTAACTGAAGCTATCTATATAAATAGGCTAACAAGGCCTTGAAAAACTTTTATTATTTGGGTTTGAAATAAATGATTCTAAATTACGTATAATATAATCTCTTTTGTCGATTTTAGACTTCAAGTTATTCTTATTTTCTTCCTTATACTAGCAAATCTTTATTAAGTTTTCAAAATGAATTTAATAATTAGGCGTAATACGGTATTATTAGCTATGAAAACCCTATTGTTTCCAGGTATATTTCGAGTGCTTTTAAGTCTCGAGGAAAAGAAAGATTCCGAAAACCTTAAGTTCTCTTTTTAATATTCAAAATTCCCAAGGCGTTTACGTGAAATCCCTCAAGCTCCACTAATTAAAATCTAATATAAGATTTGTCTGGCAACAAAGAAACGCTTTTATTAACAAAAAGCTTAAATATTACCTCCAAATGAATAAAGTGTCCTTCTAACGTAATAGAAAAGATAATCATGTCTTCGATAAATATACAATAAAAAGGTCGAATTTTTTTTAATATTCGATTTATGAAAAGTTGGACATAGAATGGTGAATTGCGAGAACCTATAAAGTTAATTTTACTCCTTTCGAATCCGTGGTGACTAACTAAAGAAAATCGGTCGCGGAAATCTAAATATACCAGAAGTTAAAAGAAAAACGTAGTAGCATTTACAATAGTAATATATTTTTTACTGTGAATAAATTTAATGATTTTTTTTAAAGAAAATAAATAAAAATTAAAAACAGATTATTTGTTAAATGGTTATAAATCCACTATTACTCGACTTTTATCCACTCCTTATATAATTTTTTATACAACGAACAATAGTAATGTAAATAACGAAATATCGTTAGAAAATTCCATACATTCTTACGTAAAGTATCAAATCATTAATCGAAGAGCTTTTCGTCCTATTTAGATATAAAACAGGGATAACGTCTAATCTTAGTGTATTACTAACCGTTAATAAGTAAGATCTTTATTATTTGATTTACAGATATCTTAATTAAACCAACATCTTTTTAAACGGCTAAAGATCGCTCGTAAATTCGTTATGGTTAAACAAATTATATCGGGTTAGTGGCGTTAATGTAAGTTCCGTGTATAGTTTTCACTATAAGCACATTTTCAGGTGTTTTAATACCCAAAGAGGTATTTCAGTAACATAGCTTGTCGCAAAGTTCGACGAGATCCGCTTTTTTATTATCGAGGTTTACTATTTTAAGGATCTCAGATTTTTAAATAAAATATGTTATTACGTCTATGATAGGGGTGTTTAAGTAAAGCTTGACAAATGTTATAGTAAAAAAAGGCGTATTCGTTAACGCGATAATTATACAAAAAGTGGGAAAATCCAACTTAAATTTAATACCAATTACCAGAATAGGGGTGGATTTATCCAAGGCTTTAGTAGGAATGAAAAAAACTTAATGGTTGTTCATATCTATCTGGGTAGGTTATACCATTAAAAAAGACACGTTATCAATATCTATAACCTATATAAGGACTCATATAGCTCTCGTTTGGTCCGTCTAAAAGTAAGTATTATTTTTACATTCCGTAATGGTTTTTAAATGCGTATACTTGATGAGGAGTATTACCTCAGTGGTAAAATTGTAAAGTGATATTATATAAGGAGTAGTAACACCGATTAAAATATTAAAAATATATGGATATTATATTGTAAATATAAAAGATTTGCCTTTAAAAATGGTAATGTATTTAACCGCAACGTATATCGTTCATCCATGTTAAATAACAACTTTAAGGTTGAAAGTAATCTTACAAATAATGGGTTACGTGCCCACTTCATACATTGAAAAAATAATTTCGAAGTGGATTTTTTTAAAGATAAACTCTATTCCTCGACATCAATACATCTGTGCTACGAGGCTTTATTTAGTAGTTTTTTAATAATTCTCTAACATCCAGGCGATCGGTAATTCAAGTTTTAGCTGTTTCTTTTAATAAAATAGGAGTGTAGTTATATTTATACTTATGAGTATAAAAGGTTTCATACACTTTGGTGATAAAGCGAATAGGAGGATACATTACTTCGTTAATCTTGTTGCGTTCGGTTTTATGTATATTTATCGTAGTATAATTTTGTTAATTTCTTTATCGAGGTAAAGCGTATAATGTTTACTAGTAGGGCTAGCTTATACAAATACTTATAAATAGCGATAGTAATTTATGGTAAATGCCACCTCCTCATTAATAAGCTTAACCACAATAATATCGAGGTTTTCCATATTTTTTACAATATTATTCAAGTTAGTTACGAGTTATATACGGTTTGGCTATCGTATGTATCTTTTTATATTGTTAAAAAACCCATTTTTCTGGGTATAAGCTTTTAAATACTGAAACAAAGCGTTATGCGAGCTACAATTCCCGTTACAATACACGCAAATTCGTCTACTAGGATGTGTAAGAGTAGGTTCTATTATATAACCCACCTTACTACCCGAATTATACGAGCTTATTTATAAGGGTGTGCGTAAATAATCAAAATAATCCTGATTTAAATTGCTAGTATCGCTTACTTTAGATTACATATTATTAACCTTATATTTATAATCGCAATCTCGATTGTTACAAAGATGGTTTCCATCGCGTTTTCTCTTATCAATATTACGTTTTCGCTTATCCTGACTACGGTTTCGGTCGGTATACTCGCGAAGGCAGTAGTTATAACGTTTACAATTGTATTCCTACGAGGAGCGTTTTTCGTATCTCTTGGTATTATTTTTGGGCTTACGGAACTAGTTATCGTTATTACGAGGTTGGTACTAGTCCTTACGAGAATACCGCGAATCGTACCTCTCGCATGTATCTTTTAGAAGAGGCTGGTAATTAGGATAACACCGTATTACTATCAATAGCAATATAGTTTTTAATTTTTCGACTTTAACTAAGTATTCCTTTATAGTTTACTAATGATATAAAAGAGGTAGGTATTGTTAAATACCCAAGTTTAATACGAACCAGATATCGATTATAGCATTATATTAATTATTATTATAACGGTTTAATATACCTATGTCTTTTATATAACGCATTTTTATTTGTATATATTTGCGTAGTTTATACTTTTTAAAAAGATCACGTAATTGGAACTTGGAATTTTGAAACTTTATAGTAATTAGTTTAAGGTTTATAGTAAAACGGTCAACGAAAATATCTATAATATATATAAGATCACGACGACATATTTTACGATGTTCATAAAAAGTAACCTCGGTATTTTACCAATATATAGCCGATCCTTATAATAAAGTAAAAAAAAATACGATTTAACTTTTTAATACTAAAAAGGTATTTACGAAGGTATTTAAACGTTATTAAAAACTTTATACGTCGGTAAAAATAATATTTTTGAATACCGTAACAATGCTTATATTCCAAGGAATAGAATACTCGGGGTTAAATACCTCAATCTTTTTACGTTTTAGGCAACGAATGTCGCTGGCCGAGTATTAGGTAGCTATCGTATTCGGGGTTTGGGAAGGATTGCAACAGCGTCGAGAGGGCTTGCGGCGGCGGTGAGAGGATTCGCGGTGGTCGCGAGAAGGCTCGCGGCGGCGGTGAGATTATTCGAGGCGGTTGCGAGATGGTTTGTGGGGGCAACGAAAGGATTCGCGACAGTTGCGGAAGGGCTTTTTCCCTTTATAACGAGGGTGATAGCGGCTACCTTTAAAATCATTCGAAGAGGTTATAGAAATGGGCTAGACTTAACGATAGCGACGAGAACGAAAACGTCGACTTTTAAAAACCAAGCTGTCGAGGCATCTTATAACGACTTCATGTTCCGCACGTCTAATAGTATCGTATTCCTCAAACTTACGGCGTAGGTTTGCTACGAGTTCTGCGACATTGGAGTTACCAAAAAGACCAGTTACTAATGATGCTTTTCCTAATTCCATAGTAATAAGACGAATCGGTATAGCTACAAAATGAGCTAAAGAGGTGTAATAACGTAAGGTCATAGGCGAAGATAAGATAGATAAAGGTATGCGCGTAAGCGAAAGTGGGGCTTTTATTAGTAGAAGTGAAAGGAAAGTAATAGTTGACTTCAATATGGTAGGTTTTTTCTAAAGCTTTTATACACGAGTTTGCTAGCGCATATAGCGAGGGGTTTGGAGCTTGTTTGGTATAATGCCTAGCGCTTGCAACTTTCGCTAGCTTATATGTGGAGATCAAAGACTCGTAAAATAGAGGCTAACGATGTAAGGTAAAAGAAAATAGAGATAGGGAAAGTAGTGAAAAAAGGAGATATGGAAGGTTAAAGTTGGTAAGATTGATGTTTTTTGGTGGTAAATCTGTATAGTTATAGCTTCGCGTTAATGACTTTTTAATTGATTCATAGCAATTAATTAGTATGGTGCTAAATATAATCTCAGCTTATAACTACTATTTGGTGTATTATGTATACGTACGAACGTATAGTGGTATTCCGGTTTGTATTTGAAGGTAAAAGACTAAGCTAAAGGTAGGAATCAGCCAGATCATGATAACAATAAGTACTTATAAGAAGAATGAATAATGAGAAGAGAAGGCGCACTTATGAGTAGGCAGTCTCGTGAGAAGGAACGAGACATCCTCAGGTACATGAGTATGCAAGTACCTCTCCGCAAAGCAACAGGGCCTTTATATTACGTCTAGAATTTACAGGTAGTAAAAAAGATGATTTTTTAAGTAGATCTATTGTTTATAGGTAATTAAGAGTGTCTATAATATCGCTATTATTAAAAACACCAAGAAATCCATATTAAAACAGCTTTGAAAACGTTAAGATGAAACGCCTAAAATTCTGAAAGTAGTTAAGTTGGTAAACGATTAAGTTAGTGCTATTACAGGTGCTACTACTGCAAATTTCAAATCGAAAAAACAACTAAGTTCTATAACTTTGAACCATAAACACGAACTTGAACAGCAAACCTATTACATACCCCTTTATATAATTTTTCTACCTCTTGTAAATTTCAATCTTCGTTACGATAGCTTTAGAATATACCTTAATTAACATTATCATCGACCCTGTTAAACAGGAGGTAATTAAAGCCTTTGAAATCACCTTATTGAAATACTTTGATAATAACCTTTAAGTTAAGGAAATTTATGAAGACTCTACCCCCGAACACGTTATCAATTATGTTGGACACTTTATCTTCGACGTTAATTACGAAAATTAAATTTTGAATGTTAAAGCTTTGTTTAACTACATCGAATTTTTTACGAACTAGATTTTAACCATTTGGGAAAAAACCGATAAGATAGTAAAATTAAATCTAAAGGTTAACCTACGTGAATAAGGTATCTTTCTTCCTTTAAAAGTCGTAAAAGACGGTAACTTGGCGTAAATACTATACCTATATACTACTGATAAAAACTTATAATAGCTATAAAAAGGGAAGAATAAAAAGATTACTAGTGATAACATTTTTCAACGCCCTCAAAACCATTCTCAAAGCCACGCTTAAACCTAAATAATTTCTTAAAATCCTTTTGACTAAGATTAACGGTCAAATTCCATTAGTCGTAAAAAATGATTAATCTATACGCCGTAAGACTTTAAGTCTACCAGTTAATTAAGCAAGAATCTCGATGTACCCCTTAATACTAAAAGAAGTATTACCAAGTTCCCCACAGCGAAAACACTTAAGCCCCTTTCCCTTAAGCTCCTTAGTACATACAATTTGAGTAGCCAAATTAAGGAATAAGTAGCTATACGTATAAGCTTACTATATGAACGACTATTAGCTTTTTTCTTTTAAACTTAGCCAAAGATAACTACGCTGCCTAATAATATTAGCACTTTCCCTAGTTCAGGGATCCGGAAAGTCCCTACGATTATTATATTACTCTTCCCCCTCGATACGTTCCCATTGTGAATACAGATTGTATGGTGAATAATAAGTTCGTTAAAATCTAGAGAAGAAAGGAAAATTATAACGGTAAGCCGTATAACCTCCTCGACTTTAAGTTACGCCCGTTTTACAATATCTTCCGCCAGATAAGAGTTAAATTACCAGGCTTTTACTCGTTGGTTTTAAGTATCCTTACCGGTTAAACCAAAGATTATTACCTTCAGAACCTAACTAACAGTTCCTCCTTCCGCGAAATCTACCATAGTTTTAAGAGACACTTCAAATACAATATTGATTTTGCTTATTATTCCACCGATTGAAAGATTATTAACTAATTTCACATATTAAATTATAAAAAAGAAACTAACAGTAAGATAAACCTCCTTAATTAGATATTTGATAGGTTAATACTTCGTTGATAAGTAATAGGTTACGTGAGAGTTAATGACAGCATACTACGCCAATAGGTTCGGCAGGTTATTATGGGTTATAAAGAATTTGAATATGCGTTACAATACCTTACCGCCACCTGTAAAGAGTTTTTTTAACTAGTTGCGTTCCTCGTTGGCGACCGTAACAGCTCGAGTTTCAAGTTAGACTAGTATACATCCTTAAGTCCCAAAGTTTAATGACGATGAAAAAGACCCCTTTTATATATATTACATGGACTGTAAGTATGTAAGGCCCGGTTAGTACGATTGATGGAAGGCTTGTGCTTAGGAATGTGATTAAGTTACGTATGGAGGAGGATATTCCTTTTCTATAAGGTTTTGAAACTAGAGGTAAGTTTACTTTAAATTTGAACGCCAAAAATGTTGGATTAACGGTAAATAGAGCTATTAGTTAACACGTTATATTGTTGCTGAACGCGAAATAAAATAGGTGATATATAATATAAATTTCCTATCTACTTTTAATTTGTACTACGTCTTATGCATTATGAACTTTAAAGGAAATAAGGTTGAAATGAGAGGTAATAAACCTAAAGTTATCGGTTAATACAAAAATACTAGCACCAGCATAAAATTAATGTAATAACTTGTCGATTACGTATTATTGTATCGCTTCATAGGTAAAGACTTACTACCGATATAAAGATAAAGACTTTGGTTTTATACACCTTTTTACAATTGAAAATGTTTACGTGAAACAGGATTTTTAGGGTATTATATTAGATAATAAACTAGTAAGGTACTTAATTAGAGGCAATTCGTAATACGTTGCGTTGCGAAAGGATACTAATACAGCTACAGAACTTAATTATAGGGATGTTATCAAAGTTAAGGTTGGTTTTAGCTTTGGCAAAAATCGTTATTTATTAGGATCGACCACTATTACTATTGTTGTTGGTCCTATTATTTTCCATATTTTAGAATTGATTACCCCCTTCTTTTTGTTTTAAAGATATAAAAAAAACTTAGCGTTAACTTTAATGTTCAAACAAACGAATTAGTTTAAGTTAAATATGGTAAAAGGTTTTGAATTAGTTTTAAGTAGGGGTATTTTCAGTTTTATCTATAAGGGCTAGAAATAGTGGTATTAAACCTAAAGAATTCAGAACTTCGTTAACTATATCCTAGGTTTAATTGCCTAACGATTCCGAGGTTTTACAAGATTTGAAAAGCGATTGGTCACAAAAACGTTAACTTGTCAATATTAAAGGTAATTAAACGGTTTTGCCACTACTACCAAATTTATTCCCAAACCCTTTAAGGTTTAAGTTTACATTAAAGGAATATTCAAACTTAAACTTTAAAGTTGTTATAAACGTGTTTTACCTAGACTTTAAGTTAGTATTTCATATAATAAACTCTACCACGGCTTTTTATAACATTAAATTCCTTAAGAGTATTACAGCGAAAGAAACAAAGGAAGTATTACTTATTTCATAAATTGAAATTTACCTTAGGCTACTTAATATTACAATTCATAATACCGGTATTGACTTTATTACGATGAAGTTGTAAGTTAATATTAAGTCAACAGGGATTTGATTTTAATATGTTTCATTAAAGTATATTAATGTATTATTAAAGTCGAAAAGGTTTACATTTTTTTAACAAAAGGCATATAATATTTTTTTTCTTGGAAATCGAAGGCTTTATAACTTAAGAAATACAGCTTTAAATAGCGATAGAAGAAAAGCCTTGATGATACTATTGATCTTAACAGCCTTATGTCAACTTTATTGATATTTAAAGCCTACTTACGTATGACGATTAAGTCTCTACTATCGCAAAACACCTAAAACCGCGATACAATATATAGTAAAACCTTAAAGAAACTGGAAAAAAAAATATTGTTAGGTTAACGATATACTTAATACTAGAAACGGATTATCGATAATACACGTGTTATCCTTTCCCTTTTAAAGTAAAGGTTTCATGTAACAAAAGCTAGATAAATGGGATAAGCCGCATAAAATCTTCAGTATTACTAACTTGAACGTAATGGTTTAAACTACTAACTGATTTATAATTTGCCGAATTAAATAAGTTAAACTTTATAAAAACCCCGGGTTTAATGAAGATTTCAACGTCGATAATATCCGAGTCGAGCTAATTAACTAATATAATCCTTCTGAACCGATCGTTAATAATTTAATAAAACGTCGATGGCGGGGGAAAAAAAACTAAGAGAAGTAAATACACTAAAATACAGGATAGCTACAAGTACTATAGGTCTAAAAGGGTATATATGACAGCGTGGGTATTTTAAAAGAAAAAGTATAATGGAGGACCTACCTTTGAGTTACGTGCTAAAAGTATTATAAATATATCGGGTAGGCTTTTTAAAAAAAAAGATTGAGTGGAGAATAACGGTCTTTTTATATGAGGAGTTCTTTAATTTATATCATTAAGGTAATTTAAAGGATACAAGACTACTATTTTTACATCTAGAATGATACGCGAGACCAAAGATAAGACTATCAACCAGCCGTTCGAAAAAATACGGTTAATTGTTTAAAGATACAGTAATAAAGGTAAAGATTAAATCCTTACTAAATCGCTTATAATTGAAGAAATTAATTCATATTCAATTATTATAATAGCTATTCATTTAACTGCTAAGGTAAGAGGTAAGTATACACTCAATAGCCGGTATATAAAGTAAATATATACGTAGTTTACTACTAATTTTGAACGTATTATTTTATTAAAATTTCTAAAACAACCGATGGATTAATATTTGGCCTGTACGGTAATACGTTATATCAAACCTCTATACGGATTAACCAATGTAGTCGTCTAATGGTTTTTAACGTATTAGGTATACTTTAAAAATAGGTTGAGTATAAAAGCTTTGACGTTTAATTTGTGTTTGTTAATTATGAAAGGAAAAAACTTCAGTATCGTAGGTGTATAAATTAACGATACCCTATTCTTCGGAGATATTGGGTTTTTAACAGCGAATCAACATAATATCGAAAATTCAAGCCTTTAAAAACGTAAATTAATTGAAATATTAGCTTAAGGTATATAACTTTATGTTCATGAATCTTAATCCGTATTCATAGTATTAATATTAAAAACATCATTCATATTAATCTAAGTTAAAAAGAGACAATTACGAGCTTAACGTTTATCGATAAGGCCGACGAGTTGATATTACAAAAATATCTGGAATGAAGGGAAAGTATAGCCTACATTACCATGTTATACCAACTGAAGGCATCATACGACTTTTCCATTACGGCGAAAATATAATATCTATAAAACGAAGATTTTAACACGTTAAATAAAAGAATTTAGTAACAACTTAACTATTTATGAAGAGAAATCAATATAGTTCTGGTAAAGTTAACGAAAAAGAAGTTAATAATCCTTACGAATAGGTCATTTTCTAATAATATGAGCTTTATATCAAAAATTAGTTTTTCCATATTACTTTTTAATAAGGGAAGATTTAAAGACAATTTACAATTACCGGTAACTTCTTATATTAAATATCCGTTCATTGTAAACGTATAATATGGAACTAATTAGTTTTAAAAGTTTACGGTATCATAACAGGTTTCAATATAAGTATAGTAACTAACGGTATATTAAAGATACTTATTAAATAACATAAATTACCTCCGATACTTATAGTAGTATATATAAACTCCCGAAACCTTTACGAGTACTCATTAAAGTTACGTACGTGTTATGGACTCAGGCTATTGACCATTGAGTCTATAAATTACGTGATTGTACACGTAACAGGATAGGCAGTACCCGGTCCATGTACAGCACGTATAAGGGCACGTAACAGGCTGGGTACTTGCTATTCCTATAGGTCCTATACGGTAAAACACGGTAATCTCCTAATCTTCCGCTATACCTTAATAGTAAACTTTATTTGGAACCTACTTAACTTACTATCATAGATCGAATTATAATATACTATTAAGTTTTGTTAATCTTTTCGAAGGAATATTTCTTATAATAAATAAATCGATGGTAAACGTTAATAATTGTACTTTATATTTTAATATTATTGGGGAGGATTGGCCATCGGCAAATACCTAGTCTTCTGCCTTTATAAATATATTTCCTGCTCTTTCGAAGCCGATTTAAACCGATATTTCCAGTTTATAAAATACCTTAAGTAATATTGCGTCAGTTTTAAAGTAATTATAATAACCGGGTTAATTGACTTTAACTATCGACTTTACGTCCGACTTTATTTAAGTCGTAGCTAAAATTTCGTAATTCGAGACCAAATTACTCGCGACTCTTATTAGCTTTTTACCGGCTTAAGGTAGGCGAAAGCAATATAACTAACCGAAATTCGATGTATTTACGGCCACGTAGGCGGGGACGCGTTAAACGATTGAATTTATACTGAAAGCGAATAAAATATAAATTTGAAAAGATCGGCATACGTTTTTATATGTATAGGGTTATTATACTGTGATGGTAAAATAGGCGATTACAACATATTACGAAGCCGGTAGATATAAAGGTATATATAATATATGCAAGTTTTTCGATTACATTAAAATTACCTATATTGACACTTATCGCGTAGAAAAATATTAGTCGCATTGAAGGGATTAGTTATAACCAATAAAATCTAATAGCTACTATTTGTTATTATATTCGAGATACTTTGAACTTAAACGGACGAATGAAATTAATTTTCGGATGTAAGGTATAACTACTTACACTTTCACGTATTACCACGTATTCGCGACAAATTTATTATAGCAAGTATTAACCGGGTGAATTATATCGTATCCCTGGAAAAGTACCATGAATTCGCCGACAAATTAAAGTTATTAAACTTAAAACGACGTTTTAATCGTTAATTAGCTAAATTTGTACAAATTTAATCGCCGCATAGAAATAAAATTATGACATGGAGTTACGTCTTTTAGGTATCTTCATTAAAGGATCGTGGTAATTACGGTTAATTATTTAGATATCAAGGTTAGTTATTTTAAGAAACTTATTCGGTATACGTTTAAAACCAAAGACGTAGGGCGACATGGGTAACGGTAAAGGAACGTTAGGCCAAACTCGTTACGTAGTGTTACATACGTTATAACTCGTCGGACCATTAATAACGTGGTTACTAACTTCGCCTGGTATTACTTTTTACGTATATATATACGGTTTGAATCGAATAAATAGATAAAAGTCTCCTATTAACAACGACGGAGTAAACCTAACTCCTAAATATAATCTCGTTTAAAGTTTACATAAATTTAACGATATAGTTGCAAAATTGAGTAAAGAAAAGTTTAGTTTAATTGAGATACGTTTAAACAAGGATTCATTTCTCATCCCTATACTCTTTAATGACATCTACTTTCTAAATATTTAAGTTAATTTTGGCTATAATTGTTATTATGCTGTAAATGAAACTTTAACATAATGGTTATAAATGACGTAAATTCAGTTATTATATCCTCGAAATTTCGGCAGTATATTAGGGCTACGGTGAAATACGTATATTATCCAAATAGCCAAGTTTAGTATAAATATAAATAAATGGTCGAACTCGATATGAATATTTAATATTTCCGAAATAATATGGATTTTACAAACGACGACGACGATTATTATTAAAAAAGAAAAAAATTTAATTACGTTTCCCACCAAAATTGTCAAAATTACGCAACCTATTCAATAAAGATAAAGCTATAGCCTTAGTCCTATATAAAGGGAACCACGACCACCACATTTATATTAAACTAAACGAAGATAAATCTCTATTAAAATGACCTTAGAGGCCATCATGATTGATATTACGGAATCAACTTCTTAAGCTTCGATGACAAGTTACGAAATTAATGAATAAAGGTTAAATTCAGATAAGCTTTTTATTGGTCATAATATCGGTATTGCTTATTTTTAAATTAGGGGGTAAATAATAGTTTTATATAGATTATCGCGTATTAAATAAGATCATTAAGTAAAATCATTTTCCCTTGCCTTTAATAAAGAAAACTTTAAATATATTATCGAAGTTCACATGAATTACGAAATTAAATCTTAGAATAACCTTTTACCGTATTTGGGTAACACCTAAATAGAAGGAATTAACTTCGTATTCAATTTAGGTTATTTAAGTAATTGGTTATTAATTTTAGGTTAGGGGAAAGGCTGGTGATTTTTTAGCAATAAATTGATTATATAATAGTAAATATTTTGAATAGTTTTATTATAACGTATTTAAACAACTTTTTGGTTTTTTCTACAATATTAAATAAAATTATATGGCGAAAGGTTACGTAGTTTCATGACGTCTTTGTAATATGCGGCTAAAATTGGATTTAAAAAAGTATAACTTCGTAATTTGAGAGTAAAAATACCAAGGTTTTATAATAAAAATTAAAGTAAATATCCGAACCGACCCCGAAAAAGTTCGAGTAATACGCGAGTAAAAGTTATTACGTATTATTCGGGAAGTTCGAAGATTTTTAGGATTTACCAACTTTTATTTTAATTTTATTTGTATTTTTTTCAAGCTAACGGATTATCTCATCCGACTAACAAAGTAGGGAATTCGTTAAGCTTAAACAAAGCGAGAGGAACTTATATTCCAAAACTTAAAAAATGCTTTTATTACGGCTCCTATTCTAGCATATTGGAATCCAAATCTGTTAACGGTAGTGAAAACCGATTGCTCGGAAACGGCGTTAGGAGAGTATTTGTTATAATGGGATAACTATAACATGCTAAAGCTAATGGCTAACCATTTTATACGATTAACAAACGCGAAACGTGATTATACTATTTACGATAAAAAGCTTTTTGCGATAACATTTTATTTAAAAACGTAGTTGTTCGAATTATATAATATCCGTACCCCGTTTATGATTTAAACGAATTATAAAGGATTGGAATATTTTTCTTTACCATGTTTAATTTTGAAACATTAAGATAAATAAGCTCGAAATTGAGGAATGTCATACGCAAATCTTATAGCTCATTTCCATTTCCATATTAAATATAATAATGATAGATTCACATAATCAGACAATAGAAATTATAACGGGTTATATGGATAAATTTATTAAAACGGAGGCTTGGTTATTAGATCGTAACGACATATACCTTAAATGTAGGATCATGGTTTTTTAAAGATCGTTAAAAAAGGGACCGCCCTGGAACCAACATGCACCCAGGTTATTATCGAGAATAACGTCGGGGGATTCCAGTACGCCGGAACCAGTAATACCGCTACGGACTCGACTTATATTAAGCCCGTTAACTTCGTTAACTCCGAATAATCGCCTTATTTTCAGCGCAGGTATTCTAACGAAATTTTGAAATTAAAAAATAACGAATAACTCATTATATAAAGTTCGTCTATGAGTAATCTTCGAAGGCGTTGAACATTTCCCAGTTAAAGTCAAATAATCGATATAAATTACGGATTACGAAATTAATTTGTAGCGTATATTACGTTACCATAACCGTTTATAATTACCAAATTGGAAACTATTTATAACTAAGATTTTATAATAAACCTACGATTTGTTCATTATGAATTATCTGGGTAAAAATGTCTTGTTTCGCATTTTCCAACGGAATTACGATTAGAAAAGGATGGTTGCAGATATTTAACGCCTATATCGAATATATACGTAATATAGCAGGACGAAAATTTGTTGTATCTTATAGTAAAGCCTCCTTCAACCCCTTTTTATCCTAAATCGGTATTAGGTATATATTTCCGTTGACTTTATGATCGACCTATTAATTACTCAAAACGGACTTCGATATTTATTAATTATTACAAATCGCCTTTTTATGTTTATACAATTCGGAGCTATATAATTTATAACTGCCGATACGTATATAGAACGCTTTCGGGATATATAGTAAAGATTCCATAGTTTTCCTACCTTCATTATTGATAACCTCGGTTCCAATTAGGTAAATATATTTTAAACGACCTTATATTATTTGATGAAAATCAAATAACTTTTATCTGTAACTTACTACCCACAGGTAAATAACGATACTAAATATATAGATTAAAACTTTTAAAATTACTTACGTATTGTTATCATCTTTTCGAAATATAATTAGGCTTTATATTTACCCGTTTATCAGTTTACGTTAAATAACTAAAAGTTGAGGGTTACCGAGTTTAACGCGAACCGTCTGATAAATAGGTATAAAATGTTACCTATCCTAAAGATAAATAAAAACACGAAGTTGTTAACAAATTCGATGAGGCGAGCCGTTACATTTTAAATACATTTATGCAAAGGCATAATGTTAACTTCATAGATAATAACATATATTTAATAATAAATAAAAACGATAGCAAACCGTTGACGACGTCCAGTGAAACGATATAAAGTCGGGAATTAGGTATAGGTGAAGTTACGTAATATTGAAACCAATCTCCCAAATGCAAAGCTTAATTAACTTTATAATTAATACCGAATCTTTGACGTTCCGAACCTGTTTAATATTGTTTCAAGTATTTTTCATTAATACCTTATATTTTACATAAACTTAGTTAAGTAAACAGCTTTAGACCCCTTTTCCTCATAGGTTTTATGTGATAATTGCCTAAAACTAATTTTGGTCGTTAACTATATAAAGGAGGGTATATATAAGGAATTTGAAGTTTAAAAATTCTCGCGGTAAAAACGGAGTAGGTTGGGGTTCTCCTTATATTAATTAAATAGAAAGGCAATAATAAGCTAGAGTGGAAATTACTGGAAAATGGCTAGTATATTATGGCCCTAAACAAATTTAAGGCGAAACAAGGGGATATTCGGTTTATAATGGCTCGGTATTTCGACGTCGAGGTCGAACTTATACTAAGTAACCAGTATAGGGTAAGCCGTTTATACCTTAAAAATGATATATTACTTATAAAAGGGACAATTTATCACTAATTAAATTATAATATAACAAATAAAGCCGAATAAATATTACCTGATTTCCTTGGATAAGTATTTGGCTGCAAAGCGGCTTTTACTATAAATTTCCAAAAATTCACCTATTTATTATTATTATTATCCTTATTAGAGTTTAGTAAGTAACGGCGTTTCTAACGTTAAGAGCGCGATTAAAATAGTAGTCAAATGCAGTACAGTCAAGTCAACTTTACTCGCAGTAAAATTGATTGTACTAACTGCAATATTGGCTTCAGTTTGTAGGACTAAAATGTAAGTGCAGTGTAGTAGGTGCCCAATTCAAAGTGGGGCACAGGCCAAATCGTTTGGCTATACAAATTAGTGAGCAGACCCGCTAGCGGTCTACCAAACTTAGAACTCATACACATCAAACAACAATATCAACGCAGCACCAGTTACTTCGACCACAGTGATTCGAATCGACTACGTTGCAACGATAAAGGCCTAACAACAGGCCCTATTATTATTGGCTTCGGATACTGGTAAACGCCGGTAGGGAAGGATGACAAGGAGTGTGGTGAGCGTTATTAGATGCCAACAAAAGAGGCTGGTAAAAGACGGGGCGAGCGCGGGGGGACGTCGAAAATGAAGGATAACGTTAAAAGGGACGAACGTTAAGGAAAGCCGATGATAACGGCTAAAGAGGAGCGAGTCGAAAGGCGGAGCGAGGAAAGCGACCCTTCAGGCGAGTTACCAAAGATTATAACACATTAGGTTAGGCTCGGGCGACGCGATTGGCTCTGGTACGATCCTTCGCCTGCTTATGGTTAACCTGATTAGCTCGCTCCTAAATAAGGTTAGCAAATGGAATACAGTTAAAATCTGAACTCGTGTAATTAAGCCTAGGATATGATTTGTTATACTTTGCAAGCCGTAGCCTATATTAATTATAAAAGACATAATTTACGTAATTATATTACTTTAACCACTTGGACGAAAATTACAAAATGTTATATGGCGGGTATTAAAAAGGGCCGGGGTAAAGACGTTACGCGTTAACGTATAATTAGCCGAAAAAATCCTATTTCAGTAAATAAACGTTACCGCAAAAGGTAACGAAAAAGTTCTAAAGAAGGATAGACCTGAAAAAAAAAGGCGACAAAAACGTATGGCAAAAGGGGTAACGGTTTATACGGTGGTACGGTAAACACTCTTTATATCCAAATTATATTACGAGACCAGGCGAACTAATCAATTAATTTAAAAAAATCGTGGGTGAAGATAAGCCGATAACCCGAGATATCTTTACGCTATTTACCGGAAAAGGATAAAATATATCCCTTTTTTTTTTTTGGCAGTAATAATCAATTGGCGTATGAAGGTGCGTAAACCAGGCGAAACCTTAAATAAACTTGTCTTTTAATTATATTACAAAAATGGAATAAATCGCGGTCTGGTTTTTTATAAAGTTAATTTGTAAGTTTATCTTATTATAGACTTTTCGATAGGTTTGATAACCTTACGTTCGATAAACTCAAATATAAATGAAAGAAATACCAAAGTTAAAAAAGCGGTTAATGCACGATATATGCGTATCCTTAACTTATAAAGGGGGGATTATATTTTTATCTTTATTATTATTAAAGATTAATAGGTCACTTATCATGAAAGAGAGCTATTAAATTCAATTAATGGCGAATATTCGTATATAACAAGGCAACGTACTTTACGAGGCGGCTAATTCTTTATTAAAAACGTCGGTGGTGGTATAACCTAAACCAGGTCTGTTATATATATTAGGTATAAGAACAAAAAAATGAAAAAAAAATTGTAAAACAACAGTAACAAATTATAATTGAAATATAAAGGGTTATAATAATAATATTGCAAAGGAGGGTAAATAATAAAATGAAACCGACGATATAAAATGAGAAAAAAAGAAATTTTAAAGGCTACAGTGGAATCCGTATTTATAGGTATTAAGAGATCGGGTTCAATAAGGGTTACGTATTATATGGAACATGTTATACAATATTAACGGCAAAAACGAAGTATTATACAACGGGTTAGAAGGTAAGTTATACGGTACCAACAGTAAAAAGGATATATTATACGGTAAATTAAAAAGCGCGTTATTCGACGTTGACGGCTTGGGGTCAAATCGGCTAATACGTTATACGATTCGTTAAAGGGGTGCGTTGTTATAACCCAAGGACTAACTGCAGGTCATGGAATAGGCCAGCAGTCTGCTGCGCTATTAGAAGCCTGATGTCCAACACATCAATCTAGGGATCTCTCTTATGTAAGTACCCAGGGTTAGGGTTTGGACCGACAGGACCGCTCGCGGTCCAGTCGACAACATTAGGACTGAAGGAAGCGACATCGACTTCAGCGGTCTAGCACTGAAGACGGTATGAAGGCATAGATATATAAGGATACGGTCATTACTACATAGATAGTATTTCCTTCATAGCTCTTCAGTTGTCAATCTAAGTATTCAGTCTACACACCTGAATAGCCTAACGACTAGTGATCATTCTATAGCACGAACAAACATCTTCTTGATATTGCACCTTTGTTA
>JASMMZ010000003.1:2467996-2525267 GCA_038502455.1 Anisogramma anomala
ATAGGGGGCTCTTAAAGTTATAAACCTTACCCTCTCCCCTCAGGTAAAAATCTCCTTAGCCGTAGGAATCCTTCGACGCCAAAAACGTAACTTTAAAAAGCTTATTCGCGCTTTATATTCCCCAAATCTACCCGTGTATTTGGTTTTAATTTTTCTATAAATAAGGAGCAAAAAGTGGACTTATTTCACTGCTTTAATCTCCATATCGCTAGGGTACGTTGTGAAGTCTTTTTAAAGCGTAAAACGTTAAAGCGATGCATCCAAGTCTATAGCTTCGGACTGATAACAAATACGCCTTACGTGCCGTATATTGCGTTTGCGGTCGCGGGTAAATCCGTTGGTAATTATCGCGAAAACGAGGGTCGTTCGGTTCATTACCACTATTACAAACGGATTTACAACGAATATGTACCCGTTTCGTTAGTTTTAGGGTCATAGGCCGAAACTGTATTACGTGTCCGCCGACTTTATAATAAGTTTTAACCGATTTCTAGAAATTTCTCTATTAAAAAACAATATTCGGAGTGTTTAGAAAAACAACTGTATTGACGAAGAACTAAAATTAATCGATGTTAATTAGTAATGAACGTTAACTGGCGGACTAAAAAGTTGGCGGCTGCTATTACCGTCTAAAAACAAGGCCTATATATATATTACGTAAATGAGTTCAATAATGTTATCGCACGTTGTTAAAATAAGGGTAAATACCCTTTTATGCTTTTGCGTAAAGGTATATGACCAAAGGCGTAAGGCTATATCCTCGTTGGTGCCAATGGCGTCGATAGCGGTAATAGCTGTAGCGTGAGCACAAAGGGGGAGGGCGGCGGGGAAGATAGTAGGGACGTGATGACATCGCCTTTTCCCTATCCTTTTGGTAGTTATTAGCTGCCCTTTGTATCTGGGCTGGCGCTCCCGGCCATATTAATATTATTACTTTCCTTAAAATCGTTTAAAAGTGACCAATGTAACTTAAATTATATTAAACAAAAAGAGGTAAAATAGTAGATACGTTACGATATTGTAAATTAAAATTAAAAGGGGAAAAATAGTAAAATACTCAATAAGGTAAAATTACATGGAATAAAATGTAATAATGCACTAAAGGCGGCACGAAATAATAAATTTGAATGAAGAAAAATTAAGAAATTCGATAAAATCGAGGTATTTAGAATGAAAAGTGATAAAATATTAAAAGCGGAGCGAGATAATAGAGTTAAATGGAGGTAAATTTGTAAGTCCAGTATAAATGAAACTTATACACCATGGTATAAATTAGGGAACGGCGTATAGAATGGATATTAAACCGCTTTCAATCGGAAAAAGTGGTATAATAGTCTATTAAAGTCGCAATAACGTTTTAATAACATTAATAAATAATTTACTTGTTGATATAAACGTTTTCAATACTTCGTTCGGAGTAACTTTGGTTATCGCGTCCGTTAGTTTGATGTTTCATTGATTTACTTCGTTTCCTCGATTTCCCGGCACTTATATCACTCGTATAAAACCATAATATCGATTATTAAGCGTTTTTCGTTCGTAATACCCAGTTTAACCAAATACTTATAAAATTAAAATGAGTAAGTGTACATAAAAAAAGAGATAAGGCGTAAATTAAAGTTGAAAATAATTATCTGGACCATTATTACTATAATAATACCCGAATCGAAATCTTCAACTATACTATGAATTTCCGAAGCCAAGACGTTTTTCGTAATCCTTTTATACTTGGTAAAGTTTTCATGAAGAAAATTTTTACGAAGCAAAAAACTGCTTCAGGTCGGTAATCCGTTACCAATGACTAAAACGAAATTTTATTTGCGAATTGAAGTCGTTATTATTTGCAAAAGAGCAGTTAATGAAAATAAATATATTTTTAGTATATATACTTAACGGTATGAATTGTAAACCGCGTTTTAAATTATATATTTGTTATAAAAGGCGTTTATTAAGAGCTTTATATTTATTGTTTAACGGGGCGGATTAGTATTACATAGCGACTGAGAGGTCAAATATCGCTTTTGGTTAGGTTATCAAGGCAATCTAAACTCTACATACGCGTTAACATTTATATTCTTCGGTCGTTTTTACGTTATCTTCAATGATGAGGGAAACTTCATCTAATTTTTCTTTTTATGTAAGGCTTAAAACGCCGTTCAGGAAAATAATAGTAACGTTATCAAAGTCGATTATATAGTTTTTCGTTATTCAAGTTTTGAGTTTCACCTTTTAGCCTGCTTTTAAAAGTTTACTCTCTTTAAATACGGAAACCTACGCGTTACATAGCGTTAATGTATCTTCCGTTTATATACTTGTTAGTATAAAGCCATTTTGAACAGACTATTAATATTAATAGGCATGAGTCGAAAGTTAAGCTAGTAATTCCGAGTTATTTCTTATAGTGCTTTTGGTAAGTGTTATACCAGTAAATACCAGCTTTGACTGAGCCGTAAAGCTGTTTTATAATACGCAAAATCGTTTTAGGTAGGTGTTACTTTCTAAAATCTATAATTATATTGGCGTTAATACGTCATTTGAGCTTTTTTTGAAACTGGGTATATACACCGTTATATTAAGGAATTTGACATATAAGCTATACGGTATATTAAGTAAGGTTACAAGTATAAAAGTCAAGTGGTGGCTAACTCGTTATAAGGTAGGCGATTAGGTTATAATATCCTTTTTACCATCGTTGTTATCATCTTTTACAGCCAAATGGATCTTTTCGTAAGACTTTCCAATCTTATATTTAATTTCGTGGACAAGGCGAATAGGAAAAATTTTATAGGAGTTATAAATAGCTGGGTTGAATCGTTTAAAGCGAAATAAGTTTTAGTCAATTAGGATATAAATTTCTATTTAGATGAACCATTAGAACGGAGCACCTGAGACAATAATAATACCATCATAACAAAGCTTTAGGCTAAGTTCGCGGTCTACCATTTTCTCTTAAGTAATAAATGAGCTTGCAGTAAAGGTTTTGAGGCGAATTTTAGGTTTCGAGTTAAAGAGGCGGCCTTGATAGCGAAGTATTCGTAGGGTTAATATAGGCGAACCGTTTTCATTTGGGGCAGCGGGCTGGATAAGTGATTCAAGGGGTGTGTTGAAACTGGGAAAGGTTTGGATTCGTTATTTTAAGGGGTATTTTATTAACAGTCTTGTTCGAATTATGGTTTTTGACCACTCGTTTCAATCTATTTTTCATACTTTCGTACTATTATTTAGCAAAAGGAACTTATACCATTTAGCAAATTAACGAATAAATTATACTCGTTCATCCCGTTAATCTTTTAGGGGCCAATCTATTCATCCTTGGTTTTCTAAACTAGGACCTTAAATTGTAATAGTAGGTTTAAAACGCTAGTTTCGTGTGGGTCATTCCTTGTAGTCAACGTTCTGGATATGTCGTTCCCAACCCGTAAGAAACGTAATGAAGATATGGTTTTAGTTATAATATTTGCCCTATACACTATAGCTAATAATAGTACAAAGTTTATATAGATCCTTAGGTAGGTACTAAAAACAAGGAGCGTAGAGATAAACCTATTTAAGTCAAAAGTATTATTAACAGCGTTAACCTTTATCTAAAAAATAGATTTTTCAAAAATAGTACCCTTTAATTTCTTAGATACCACTATATACGCTTTTCAAAACGGTTTATTATATTATTTTCATTTTCCAATACCTTATAAATCTTTTATAAAAATTTTGTTATACTCTTAACCGGTTATCCCAGCCTTGTTAAACTATTTAGCAAAGTTAAAAGCCGTATTATCATCGTGTGTAATCTAGTTTCAAGGCCCTAGGTAGACTTTTAACTAACAATTAACCAGAGTGTCCCAACAGTTTTTAATGGAAACGCTTCATAAAAACTTGTTGGCTTGGAATAATGTTACCATATCGACGACGTAAAGGACTGGTTGGTAGTCTAAATATATAATATTAGTAATTACATCGTAATTGAAATCTATATCGTTTTAAAAGTGGAATTTAAACCGACGTAGGGCCTATAAGTATAACTGACACTTATGACAAAACTTTTTAATAGTTTTAACTACGTTCTTTCCTATATTTTTATATTTTACGACGTAAAATTGTCGTCAAAGGAGTTTTGTAGTCGGTTATTCAAATCGTCGGTATAATATCCGTAATTTCGGATACGTTAAGTAAATAGCTTTAATTATACGTACTTCGAGAAAAAAACCATAAGTAGCTGAATTTAAGCCGGAGAGATACGGATATATTATGCGAGGTACAGATAAATTAGTTAGTTGTATTCTGGAACTTAATTACAAACTTATTTATATTAGTTAATTAAAGTAGGAATATTGTTTTAAAGTCCATTACGTAAAACTTAACCAGTGCAAATCGCGTATTTATACCGAATATTTTAAGTAACGACGATTTGCCTTTACTAAACAGGATCTTTCGGTGCTTTTTTATTCAGTGTAGCTAAAACTTTGGGAATTTCGTTACGAACGTATCGAATTTTCGTTTTCCAAACGTAAAAATTTCGATTATACTAATGTTAGGTATAATACCCTGAAACCGGTTGCCGTATTTGTCTGAAAACGTGAATTGAGGCGCTATATAGGCGTCAAGAACTTCGTTTACGTAGTCCAAGCCTGTGATATATAGGAAGGAGGCGTTTTAAAGACCTATGAAAATACGCTATATGGTTTCTTCGTCTTAAGCTATCAAGTATTACTACCTTTAAAGTCTTCTTTTTCCCGAAGGTATATTTGTTGTGGTAGGCGTTAAAAGTATCATTTACGTGTTCGCATTCTGTTATATACATCGTAAAAATAGCTTTTAACCGGTTTTTGAATACGTAATCAGTCCAAAATTGTCGTTTAATTCAAATCTATTCGTAATCGAGATGGTTAATAAACTAGCAACCGGTCTTACCGTATAAGATATAACGTTTTTATAAGTCTACAGAACTCCGTATGTTTTTTCGTATATATTATTATAGTTGAGATGCGTTTTATCTCTAGCCGTAAGGTCGTCTTCGATTATAGTTACCCTACCCCTCATTTTCAAGACTCCCTCCTCAATATCTCATTTTCTGATAACTGTATTTAAAGCGTTTACTTTGCTTTAAGTACACCTAAAATCTTCCATAAAAAACGTGGTAAATTATTTCGGCAAGGTTTACTTTAGTAATTTAGCCCCCGCCTTTCGTTTTGTCGGCTAAAAATACTAAGTCGAAACTTATTTATCAGCGTATAAAGATTTCAAACGATGTTTTCAAACTCGTACAAAAAGCCTCTAAGTCTTTTTCCTGTTTAAATAATATAAGTTCGAAGTTTAGGTTTTCACGATATAATTTCTTTATTACTTAAATATATAATTTATTACCCTTATATTATAGTTTAAAGTCTACCTATCACTTTCGAAACTTAGTTAGTAAAACGGTAAAAACATTTTATAGGTTTATATCAACTTTTTTATGCTAAATTTCCACTAACTCCTAAGTTATAACAGTTTAGTCCTTATTGTAAAATTCGTAGTTGATTTTTATATCGAAATGTAATTTCAAGTGGCTATAACATTCTACAAACGTCTCCACCTATATAAAGAAACATATATACTACTCTTTGGTTTACCTGAAAAATACTCAAGGTAAAATAACTTAAAACTGGAATAGTTTGATAGTTAGTTTTTACATATATTAAATACAATACGTATCTTATTATCGAATACATCGTATAGTTTATCATTATAGTTGTCGTCTTTATCCCAAAGTCTGGAGAAGTTGGTAAACTTTATAGGGTCTCTTTTATTAGTGGGAAAGCGGTGCGGTGATAGATTACAATAGGGGTTGTAATTGGTAGGCATTGGTTTGTAGGTTACGTATTAGCGTTTTATACCGTTCGTTAATTCTTGGAGCAGGGCGTTTTCGCTATTTGAACCTCTTTTTTCGTAGATAAACTGGTTGTTAACGGTATCTGAGCGTGTGATTATCTTGGTCTTTGTTTAAAATTGCGTTCCGGGGAGGGTTCGTGTTTAACCCTCGTTGTAAATAATCTTTACAGCGCTTCCTCGTCTTCCGTTAATCCTTCTAGCTCTGTTTCTACCTCGCGGCGGGCGTTTAGCCTTGCTAAACGCTTTATCTCCATTTTCTGAGGCTTTTCTCATTCCCGGTCTGTTATTTCAAATAGGAATTACTGGCGTTTCTTCAGCCAGTATCCTTCCACAAACTTCACTTCTATTACTTTATCGTTTACCTACTTTGGCATTTATATAAGCTAGGCTATTACTAATAAAAAAAATTCAATACGGCTATTATTTCCACCGGTTGTATTAATACCTTTTCTTCGTAGTTGTTTTAGTGGTATTTTTGAAATCGTATCATCGATCATACGCTACATATCTGGCGTTCATTTTGCAAAATCCTTTCTAAAATCGTTGAACAAATCTCGTTTTTTAATTTCGCCGCTATAATGGTTAAAAATCATATAAATAACGTAAATATTTGCCACATAAGGGTCCAAATCTTCCACTAGTACCTCGATTTTATCATCTTATAGGTTAAGATCCAAATACTTCTAAATATTACTACGAAACAACGTGTGTGTAAAGAGGTACTCTATATACTCGTTAGCATCTACCAAATCCGTTACTAGTGAAGCTATCGTGTGCTCAGGGTGGGTAGTCTATGTATACTTGCAATGTTTAGAACGGTGCAAATTGGTGATTTCGCGCTGTGGTTAAATTTGGGTAAGTTTGGATTTCAAATTTCAGGGTAATTCGTTCTACAAACGGTAAATAAAAAGCAAATAAGATGAATAAAGCGGTCAAATTAAATCTACCAACGCTTAACAGTATAAATAAAGTTTACATAACACACTAAAGGCTAGTCAAACGTTTCAAATTAGTTTTATTAGTACTTACTAACGCTATACTATCCAAACAGCTAGGAAAAACTCAAATGTTGCAAGTATTAAACTTAGAACATAGGGAGAATCGTTGAAACACGGACAGAGAAAGGGTACGAAGGTAAATGTAGGTGTAGGGAGGTGTATTATGTGATCCGGTGTGTAGGTCTTAGTTTGTATTTGGTAAGCGGTCCGGATTATTGTGTTGTATCCGCTTTTATTAGAGTGAGTGGTTTTATTGTTCCGCTCGTATCCGCTCTTAGTTTTCATAAACATATCGGATAATATATTCGTAACCGCTCCTGTGTTTCGTAAGCGGTTTGGATATCAAGTTCAGGTCGGACGAATCTTAACGAAGGGTTCCGAAACTTAATTATTTTGAATTACGTGATTTGATATGTGATAAAACGATTTTTAAAAGGTGTATGGGTACGTTTAAAGCGCTAATACAGGTTAACTGTTAATTTAACGGGGCTTTTCAATAAATAGGGTACCAATTAGTTCATATTATTATACTAAAAGTAATTCTTTTAAAAATTACTTCGGATTTTACAATCTTATTATACTTCGAGTTTTACGACGCTTCCGCGTAATTCTATACTCCCGTATAGTTTGTAATGCGTAGTAGTAAAGAACAAATAATTGGAACCATTACAACATCCTGCTATAAATATTTAACTTAAGTTTCTCTCTTCTTTCTTTAGCCATTTATAGTCGACCCAATCAGCTATTAATCAGTGTTAGTAAGGTTTTTGCCTATTTAAAGTAAAGTAAAAAAGTAAAAAAGTAATCGTTAAATTATTATCTTCAGTAAAAAATAAATAGGGCCGGAAAAAGTATTTTAGAGAGTGCATGCCACGGATAGGAGGTTAAAAACCTCTCATCCTGGCAGTGGCCCTTTTGTTGTGTGCTCTGGAATACCCATTCCAGACCGCTCCACGCATGATACACTTTGCGCCTTGCAAAAGTGCAGCCTGCAACGTGAAACGTTATCGTGTACACTGCAAGAGTGCACCTTGGAATGCAGTACACTGTCACTTGGCCTATATATACTAGATGTGAGGGTATATAGTAATATCAACGAATATTAATAATTTATGTTAATGAAACGTGGATAAATTAAATGAAATTGCAGAGTGAATTTATTATGAATCATAAGTTATTTACATTAAAGACAAAGTTACCGGATTTGAATAAAGTTCTTTTAGCTTTTATACGCGATTATATATACAATATTCGCTGTTGATTGTTATAAATCAATCAAATCTTTAGTTAAAGTAAGATAAATATTTATAATGGCTTTGGTACCAGAGCTATTCGGGAATTACTTTAGATTCAATAGGTAGAAATGGATATAATAACCGTTCATATTATACTGTATGTATAAACCGAAGTCTTTATGATGGGATAATTATCAGTGGTTAACCTAAATAAAGCGTCGTTTAAAAGCTATTCGAAAAAAGTTTATACGAATTATAATAATATCACTGTTGGAATAGCAGTAATTTCAGTGTATAAGATCAACTTTACTTAAAGTAAAGTTGACTATATTGACTGCAAGTTGGGTGTATTGTTTTGTATAGGATTACTGGATTGGCTGGAAGTTAATTACAGTATGCGCCCACTTTACACTAGAGCATGAGCCAAGCAATTGACTATACAAATTACTGTGTAATCCAGCTAGCGGTTTGCGAAACTTAAAACAATATATCCACCACTTGACTATTGTAGAACCAGTTAATTCGACTATAGTAATTCGAATAGACAACGTTACAATATCTAAAAGCCTATCAGGCAAGTTTTACCAACAATCCCCTTAATTGTTACAGGCAGGTATGTCGCTTATACTACTCCTGTGACGTATAGTATCTCGAGTATTTATAATACTAACGTAGCTAATATTATCATGCCAAATACAAAGGTTGTAAAGTCATCTATTAATATGTTAAACGCGGGCGATCTATTCGTTGTAATGCATGGGTATATCGAGAGGAAATAACATATTAGTTAGCGTATCGTAAAAAACTCCCTTTAAAATGGCGAATTTAGCAGCGAATTTTTAAGTTATACCGCTAACATTTACGAATAACATGTTTTAAATATTAAAAAAACGTAAAACGGTTACAATTTTTCATTTTTTTTTCATTTATCAGCCGAATATTAATGCTTTTAACCATATTAGTGTTATAATAATAAACGCTAAATACTATTATAAGGAGATGAGGGTTATTAATATACCTGTTATCATTACAGGTGTAATAACGTTTCTTAATTGTTCTCGAAATATTTTTAATCATTAGAAAATGGCGTGAATTTTTTTTTTCAATATTGATGAATTTCTCATTTTTATGTATTTTACGTATTATTGAAACTTTTTATGTAGGAAAACATAATTTGATATTAGAAAACATAACCGGTGAGTTAAAGGGTTGACGTTAAAATCATTGACGTTTATTAAATAGAGTGTTAATATCGTATTCGGAATTAAAAGAATTCGAATTATTGTCATCGAAAAAGATAATGTAATTCCCGGTAGGAAACAATGTAGTAGTTGCGTCTTTTATAAGTAACATAACGGAACCTTTCTGAAAGGGAGTTTATTTCGAAGATATAAACGTGCTCATAACATCGAATTATCGTATTATATTTATTGCCGCGTTTACTACGTTAGTATCATGTTATTTCAAGTGTAAAACGTATTCTCGAACAGTTTAGTTTCGCTTAACAAGGTTTATACATATAATATAGGTAAAATTGTTGGTAGACTTTTATCGTTACAACGTAGTCGATTAGAATCACTATGGTCAAAGTAACTGGTATTGCGTTGATATTATTGATTGAGGTGTGTAAGTTCTAAGTTTGGCAGATCGCTAGCCGGTCTGCACACTAATTTGTATGGCCAAACGCTTTGGCCTATGCCCCAATTTGAACTGGGTACCTACTGTACTGCACTTGTAATGCAGTGTATTCAAATCCCATAAACTACAGTCAATTTTCTATACGTACAATCAACTTTACTCCAAGTAAAGTTGACTTGACTGTATTGTATTTGACTGCTATTCCAACACTAGCGGCTTTTTATTTTTGTGTCTGCAAGTCAGCGTGGCTTACCATCAATTGATAATAACCTATAAAATCCTTCCTTAATCCGTAAGCTAACAACAAGCTAGATTACTGTCAATTCCGATCAATTTATACTAAAATCAATCTTAATTATAGCCCTTATAGCTCTTTTACTCCACCCTTCCGAAACCTTCGTTCCTCAATTACCGTACACAGAGTTTTCGCTATAGACTTGAGCAAATCAGGTATGCCAACAATTGCAAACTTTTTTCCAGTAATTTAAATTAATACCATCGCCAGCATTGCCCTGGAAGACTTCCAGTTTACTAAGGAAACCCTATTCCTTCACGTCATGTGCCGAATGGTCTACGTATGCCTTAATTCGTATGGTTAATGTATTGCTATCCACAAACCTTTCCAAGGCGTTATTAGGGGTAACTTTAGGTATAAAGTTAGTAGGATTATTTTTGCCGTTAATACATTGAAAACTATCGATTTACCGGGTTCCTTATACATTTTTAAAGCTATTACGTCGATTATGAACCTTTTTTCATTAGTCGTACCTAGATTCGATAGATATTTGTAAAGGCTTCAGAAGTTAGTATATATTACTACAGATATCGGTGGTAATCCTAAATGTTTGGTAATACTCCTTGATATGCCTCTAGTTACTATATCAATATTAATTTCTATTATTACGCCATAAATTTCCGATGCTACTACGTTTCGGGTCATACGTTTATATTAAATAAATATGTAATATACGAGGTTTCCGGTAATTATAAATTGCATTTAAACCTATATTCGTTAACGAGCATCATTAGGAAATAGATTTACGATATAAGGCTAGTATTATTAATAAATAACCCGTTCGCGAAAATAATTAGCTCCACCTTCTTCAAATCCATAAAACCCATGTTAATTTTTCGTTCAACATTATTTATTTTCTTGCAAATCCGCTTATTTAGTCTATTAAAGTTTTCTTCCTATGATTTTTGTATCTATATTGTAATAAAAATGTTGTACAATTCTTTTAGTTAATATAATGTGGCGATATTTGCTGTACGTTTCCTTTAATCCAAATATCTCTATAATTTTGCTTCGTCGGTCTTATCAATAATCTTTAAGTTTATAACTTACTCTTTTTAGCATAGGTTAATATAAATCCCGTTTTTAACCTTGATATTATAAATACAGATTAACGATTTATTAAAGTTGAGTTGTATGTTTTCAGCTAACGTTTCGATAGGCTATACTTTTAAAGGCTTCATTTCTCGATAATATGTTATTCCGCTGCTATAAATCTAATATCGCTAAGGGAAAAGATATCGTTAGTTTATATACCTACGATATTAAAGTCTTTATACTTTATAATTGGTAAATACGGCTCAAAAGTTAAATTTTTTATACCAAGTCTATTTTTAAAGTGCTACTGGTACGTTAAGAACTGGTGAACAACTACTTCAGATAATCCGTATAAAAGCTTGATATAACGTATTATTGTATTAATCGGAAATTTGTCTTTTAGATTTTTTTGTAGTTCTAGTAATATAATCAGTTCAAGATCGGTGGCAGATTACGTGTATGCTTACGTAATATTCCGAATATTGGGTATAAACTGACTTTTTATGCTAGTAGTCAAACTACTAATATTTATAACAATTAAACGTTGGCTGATTTTTTGGATTATAGGCGATTAAATAAGGATTTAGTCTTTACTTTCATTACCGCATTTTTAAACGATTAGTTGTAACTTTTCATACGGCCGGTCTGTGGTTTTACCCTTAACCTCGTAAATTATTCTCTACTTAGAAATAGTAACGTTTTAACCTTTAAATTATGTCAACGGCATAAATTATACAATCACCCGTAATAAACAACCGATAATTTCTACTTGGTTACTTTCCTTAAAAAGTTTACCCGGTATATTAATAATACCTACGACACGTAGCTTAAGAGTAATTTTTCCGTCGGATTTTTCTTTTTAAAACACTCACGCCGTTGTATACGTATTTCCGAGCATATAGTCCCTATCGCCGTCCTTTTCTTCGATGTGTATTCTCCTCTTAAGTAGTCGTTTATTCCGTTAACATTCTATTAACTTGTGAATGATCGGTTTTAAACGGTTATATTAACTAATTTTTTTAACTCGAAAGTTATCAACGTTAGGAGTTTTATAAAATTTAAGGGGCTCGAGGGGTTTTTGGTACGGCTTAACCTATATAGCTCGGAAAGTTACGATGCCGAGAGTTATTTCAATTACTACGTTTAAGTTAATAATACTTAAGATTTCATTCAGTCTATCCTATTTTCTTGACTCGCGTTCCATGAGGACTTTACTTTAAAAGGGGAGTAATAATACGTTTATTATTAAAGGTCCGTTTTTAGTGTTAAGGATATTATTGACCTAACGATATGCCGATTTCTTCCTTAACTTTTTCAAGGTTTTGTTGTATGTTATAATACGCTTTTAAGTGCTTAACAAGGTAGGCAACTTATCTGTTATACGTAGATAAGTCCTAAATGACAATAAAATTAATATAAGTACATTAGAATTAACTGTATCGTTAAAACCTTCTACTGCTATTTAAATCCGTGTTTTTTAATTTATAAAACTTCCGATTTCCAGTATAAGGATATCGTAGGCCCTTCTTAAAAAGACGTGCACCCTTTCGACCTTATGAATACCCTATTAAGCTTTAACGAGAACAAATTTATATTAAATTTCTATTAACTTTATATTAACTTAAAACTTCATTCTAGTAAAGTTGGTACTAGTATCGTAAATTCGCATGTTTGGTAGCCTAAAATACGAATTAATCCACAAATTACGTAATGCCTTCTATATTTCTTTTGCTGTAATAGTTTTAAGGAACTTAACACCGTAAAAAACCGTGGTTAAGTTCATAACGTGTAATATGAACTTATAGTTTAAGTAAAACACCTTTATAAAAACTTTTAAGTTTAAGTTTTAGTTTTTCTTCAACATAAATTTAGACTTTAAAAGGGCTTAAGAGTATATTTGGCAGTTGTGGTAAAGTTGCTTTACTACTTTTAGCGTTAGCAAATTCATATTTTCGCAATTAGCTTCCTTTAAAACTTTGTAAAACCTATTAATTACCGGGTAGTTAAACCTACAATATACTTAACAAAGTTCCGATTTTATCAGGTTCAATATTATTACATTTATTCATTGAAGGTAAAACCAGAAATGTCCTTACTTAAGGCTAATTGGAAACTTTTTATTAAACTTCATTCGTATTAATTCGTTAGTTTAAATATTAACGTTAACGCCAAGGTTTCTTTATATATTTTAGGTAAAAGAGTAATAAAGTAGGTGATTTTGATATGTGGAAAACAATAGGGCTAAAATAATCTTAACCATAATCGATTCTAGTAAAGATAGCTTTGTTCTAAGGCCAAAGCTAACCTTAACTTTATTATCATCCGTGTAATTAAGTTTCGTATTAGTATTAGCATCCCTATGTAACGCGATTTATTACAAATAACTTCCTATTAAATACCGTACCGCCTCTATATCCAATATAATACCCTAAAAGACTTATTTCTCGTAACGGTTTTAAATAGTAAAAAGGTGTATAAAGCTAAGTTATTTATCGTTATATCGGCGGTAAAGGTCTTTACTTGTAAAGAGGTACAAAAAAACGTGGTTGGCTAGTTATTACGTTACTTTCGGATTAATACTAGTATTAGTATTTTCGTACCAGCCGATAACCTTTAGTTTATTTTCCTCTTCTTTATCTTTACTTCTTTTAAATTATATAATTTATTTAATGTAAACCCAGTTTAAATTAAAAATAAATTAAGTATAGTATATTACCTGTTTTACTATACGCTTGGCAGAAGTATAACTTGTTAACTAATAGCATTTTCTCCATAAATCTAATATCTTTTAACTCCCAAGGTAAATTAATTTAACCGATTTAACAACTTTAATAAAAGAGAATTTTTTTTCCGTAAGTAAAAGTCTGGTCCTTTCGTTAACCAAATTAGCCGAGTCCTCCGTATTTTTAAGTAATGTAATACGTACAAGAAAATTCTTCTTTCTCATTATTACATTCGGAAGTTTAAAGGTATATATAAGATAAACCGGATACTCTAATAGTTACGGTCGCTAATAAGGAACGTAATTAGCTACAAAAAAACCTTCATAGGTAGTATCGGGGTATTAAAAGACGTATTAGAATTCTTTATAACCTGTAATGGCTTACCGGACCTGTTAACGTAAGCTACCTTTACTTGCTCCCACGTTTCCTATTACTTATTAGCAAAATATTAGCCTATTAAGAATTTAATTAAAGAGGTCTATTTTGTTTTTAACTCTTTTTATAATTTAGTATATAGGACAACTTAATAATGTTTCAGTCGGTATAGTACAAGGTAAAATAAATATCGTATTTTGAATAGCCTTTTAGGCCATCATAAATTTCGCGAAAAGAGGAATAATTCGTTAGTTATCGGACGTAGTAATCTTCGGTTTAGCTGGTAGGTATATTGGAAAATAACGAATAGAAACCTGGTAATTTAACTATTATCTGGCGGCAAATATTAAAAAATGGGCGTAACTTAACGTCGAAGGAGTTATACGACTTACCTTTATATTTTTCCTTTCTTCCCCAGATCTTAACAACCGTAGTAATTTCCGTATAATTCGTATTTATTAAAGGAACGCGTTGAGGGAAAATGGTAATATACTAGTCGTATAACCCTTCTATATCTTTTGGCTTGGGGAAAAACTAAGGTTAATTAATATTAGTGGGCAGGATAGTTACCTCTAGTTAAATTTGAAGAGAAAAAGACAGTAGTCGTGTTTATAGAAGGCTGGCGTGTAAAGTCGGTTTTTATTTGATTTGACTATTAAAACTAGATGTATTAATGAGCTTAAGGAAAGTATGTTTAAGGCTTTTCGTCATGTGGGACTTAATAATAATCATTTTAGTGTTAAGGATTCCGTCGAGGTTCCTGTTTAATTAACTGGTGGATTTCAATGCTTACGGGGTATAGGTTAACTTATTCTTTGTGTCTAATTATTTAGGCTTAGACAGGTCTTTGCGAACGAGTATATGAGCGTTAAGAATCATCGTCGTTAGCAATTACTTTACCTTTAACTAAAGTCCATTAAAAGTTTTTATTCGTGGCGTATTTGTAGAGTAGTTTGGTTAAATTGCCTTTTTCCATTTATTCGTAAGGAGTTCAATTCCTCGAATTCATAATTCGACCTTTATTTTTGTTTTTGCTTTCCTTTCCGCCTTTTTTCATATATCTGAATTCCAATCATGAAACCATTTTTAAAAGTCGTCGAGGGTTATAGGTCTACAGCTTATTTTACTAGTGTTTGAGTCGAAAATGAAGTAGCCGATTACATTGGTTAGGTGCTTTGGGGTAAAGTCTTTAGTAGCTTCGGTAAACCAAAGCCTTTTGTCGTAGTATCTTTCGAAGATGGCATCGAAGTCTTTGATTACCTTTTTTCGTTTGGGGTCGTTAAATGTATTGATTCCGGTGTATTTTAAGGTTATCGTGACGTTTATTGAAAGGTCTAGTAGTAAAAAGGAGTGATGTAGAGTGGTGGATTATAGGTTTGCCATCAAAGTTAGTGTAGGTTGAAAATCGTGGAACTTAGTCTTTTTTACTTTAAAGTTTGCAGTAATAGTACCCGCAATAACAGTATTAATAGTATTGACTTATATGTTTTCCAACTTATCGACTTAGTGATCTTTAAGAATTTTAGGCGGTTAATTTTAACGCTTTTAAGAAGAATTAATAAAAATCTCTTAGTATTTTCGAGTAACAATACCATCTCTTATTTATCGACTACCGCGAACAATTCCATAGCCTATAAGGTTTCCATACTAGTTGCCTCGAACAACTTTATAACGTATAGAGGCCCTTCACAAAAACCTTTACTTTACTTTACCTAAAAAAACAAAGCATAATAACCGGAAAGCAGCCTTTTCTTCTACTTAGCCCTAAAAAGTACTGATTAGTGCTAGTAAGCCTTTATCGTTGTAACATATTCGATTCGAATTACTGTGGTCGAAGTAACTGGTGTTACGTTGATATTGTTGATTAGGGTGTATAAGTTCTAAGTTTAGCAGACTGCTAGCTGGTCTGCACACTAATTTGTATGGTCAAACGCTTTGGCCGGTGCCCCACTTTGAAGTGAGAACCTACTGCACTGCACTTGCAATACAGTGTATTCAAATCCCACAAATTACATTCAATTTTCAGTACGTACAATCAACTTTACTGCAAGTAAAGTTGACTTGACTGTATTGCATTTAACTGTCATTCCAACGAAAATACTTATATTAAATAGTAAAATGATCGTATGAGGCCCTTAAAGAGTTCAAAATATACTTCTAAACACGTACATAGAAAAACTACTCAAAGGCGTAGGGGTTTGGATTTGAAAGATCGGAAAAGGAAAACATAGCCTTAGGTTATAACCGTTTGTTAGTAATTATAATACCGTCGGACAAAAATTCGAGGATTATATATAAAATAATTTAGGCCTGAGATATTGATTAAGGTAGTCGAATACTATTTATAATCTTAGATAAAAAGGGAAGTAAAAACTCTTGCTAAAGAGCTGTTATGAAGCTACAGAAAAAAAGTGAACTGGTTATATAACGGACAAGGGTATACTTATGTGCAGCTTTCACACAGATTTAAAGCACCATAGGAGCAAGGATAACAACCACCAGAGCTAGATCTCTGGTAACCATTATTATAAGCACCAGACTATAACATTAGAAATGGGTTAATTATACATCCATTTTAATTAGCTGGTCATTAATAGTTTATAGAAAGTCTAAAATCCGTAGGCTATAAAGATATAGAATACTTTACTCTAAAAGTTATCAAAAAGCTCTGCTATTACTTCTAAACGTATACCTTAACCCTTCGAAAATTCAAGTTTACATTAAAAAACAATAAAGACTTTTACTACAAAATCTTCATTAACAAATTCTCTTTGAATAACAAATTTATTCTTTATATTGAAATAGTACTACATACAGTGCAGTAGGTCAAATTTACTTGTAGTAAAGTTGATTATACTGAATTTCAAGTTGAGTGTATTGTTTTGTATGGGCTTACTGTATTGGGTATAAGTCGAATACAGTAGACTACACTTCATACTAGGGCACGGGCTAAGCAATTGGCCATACAAATTACAGTGCCGACCAGCCAACAGTCTGCCAAACCTATAACAATACATCTACCATCTAACGACGTAATACTACTGTTACTTCAACCAATTGAATCGAGAATGTTGCAACATCTAAAGCTCTACCAATACTTTACGTTATTAATTTAGTAACCATTTTTTATGGAGTCAAGTTTCTAAAACCCCTATAAGTACAAGATACATGGGAAACGTTAATGATATTATGAATTAACATATAATTGGGCCTAAATAACATCGTCGTCTGTGATATTGGTACTAACTTTACGGTAGTGAAGTTTTTTAAAAATGTCAAAATAATAGGGATCTAATCTAAATAGGTACCTGTAAAGGCCCATTAAAGTATTAAAAAGATCGAAAAGATATATAAGTTACTTCAACTTACGTACAAGATTATTACGTTAAAGATTAAAATATTTAAAAATTAAGAAGAACGGCTTTAAATAGCGTTAAAGGGCCTAAATAACATTATGAGCTCTAATGGTTTAGTACCAATGTTACTGGTTTTTATAGCGTATTTACGCTTAACGAGTTAATTTCTGCCATTAACAAGTATCTAAAAGAGAGTTGTGGATTACGGAAAGACACTAAAAGAGCTACGAAAGGAATCGATACGACGTTAAGTTAATAATACCCTTAACACCAGGAACGACCCTACGATAATCGACTTACTTACTTTACCGTTACGAAGTAAAGTCCTCGTGTAATAGGAGCCAGTTAAATTAGGTAGCTTATACAAAACCATAAATAAAGATAATTTCAAAATAGTTATTAAAACTACTAACGTCCTTACGATGTTTCGTACCACTAAGATTAAACCCTATATTATAGAGAGTAACGGTAGCAATGAAGACCTCCAAGTTGAATAACTCAATTAATACAACCCTTCCTTACCCATTATTGATAAACCATTGGAATGCTGCTAGAACAGAAAATTATGAAACCGAAGGAAACGCTAAAGATAAGTAATATACACCTGGTCGTATTTATAATACTACTTAAATTAACAGTGAAAAAAGGACGACAAAGAATTTACGTTAAAGCTCCGAGTATAAGGCGTTATTAAACCTTTTGGTAAACCTTGGAATGAAAGCGATAGGGTCGAAATTAACGGCTTCCTAATTTGAAAAGTTGTTCAATTCGTATTTAAAATCAATATTAACGTTTACGATCCAAATATTACGATTTTGAAATCGAGGATTATATATAATATTAAAGGTAAAACTATAGGGCGACCGTACAAAAAGTTACGCCTAATCGTTTAAAGATATAATAATAAAAGTAAAAATGAGATTTTCATATAGTCGTTAACGATTTAAAAATTAAACTAAAGTTTATTAGTCGCTTTGACAGCAAGTTTATCAACTATAACTAAAAGGAAGTTTGCTTTTAGTAATTGTGATATAATATAAGTATATACGTAATTAGTAACCAATTTATAACATATTATATTATTGGAATTATCATAGAAATTATGAATCATGTTCCCTCTCAGAACGGCAATACGATATATAAAACTATTGTACAGTGTAGCTAAAATAAGTGTTTATTAGTTTTTTACCTATCAATTGAATTTGGAATTACGACTAAGTATAAAGTTTTCAATATACGACCTATATTTGCTAATTACGTAAAACATGATTTTTTTTAATAGATATTGAAACTAATTACACCATTTTCATCGGAATTACAGGCTTTGTAGTATCGGAATAACAGGCTATTAAAGACTCCAAATTTTGGAATTATAACCCGATTATGACTGTAGCGAAAGGTAATTGATTTAATTGTAACGTATCATCAATCCATATATTCAATATTAATCTTAATCTTAACTTTTGTGACAGGTGTTATAGCGTTAATTTAATCATAATTAATAAAATAAACGTAGTTAAAGCTTAACAGTAGTTAAAATAACGCGTCCGTAATATTTATATCGCCCTCTCATACTAATTAACAGTCTTTTACGACCTTTCGATTGCGGTATAGGTGTAATATCCAATAAATAGAAACTTAAACCAGAAAAATGGAATGATTCAAAATAGATACGGAACTTAAATAAAAATATTAATATAATTTCGATTAACCTATGAAGAGAGAAGTTCAAAATTTTTATAGATGGTTTCTTTATAAATAATACCGAATTATCCTTACAAATCGGTATCTAAATAACCTTTGTTAATGAAAACTAAAAGGGAAAACCGATTTAACATTATCGGCAATCTAATTTACTAAACCATCGTTAAATGTAAATGGATTATATGAAACGGATTAACTTTAAACGTTTATGGTATAATAGCTGCCTATAATCTGAGTATAGCATTATAGGAAACCCTTAATGTTATTACCAAATAGTTGAATATTCTCGTTGTTCCGGTGGTAATTCGTATTAACTTGAGAAACCTATTTAAATACCTTTTAAAAATTGGAACTATTAGTAAAAAACGCTTGATAATTAACGTAATAACACTTTGTAAAACTTATGAAGGCAGGCAAATCGAGGAGTTCCGATAAATCGATAGGAAGAATAATCCTTCTAACATTATGACGAAGGTATTATTAAATAATGCCTATAAAAGATTTATAAATTATAATAAGCTAACTATAAATATTGAGGATAACGTTAATATGTTATTTAATAAGGTTAAGTGACGTGTTGGCAAATAGAAATATATTGGTAAATTAAAAGATTATTAGGGGGATAGCTACTTTTTTAAATAATATGGTTAATTGGAAAACAGTAGTGGGTTAAAAAAGCTAATAGCAACGGTAGACTAATATACATGTTATGGTTCGACCTATAATGGTAAGCCAATTAGGTGCCAAATAAAGTTTAATATCAAGATACAGCGGAAGACTAGAAGGGACCACCGTAGCTTATCGTGAGGTACCTAAGGGTCTAGCCAGTGCCCAGTACGTCGCGTACCCTTACACGTACCTTATACAGACTACGTCCGTACTGTATACGGACTGAGTATTCTATATTTTGTTACGTATATAATTACGTGACGTATAAACATTATAGAAAACGGCTTGAATCGATAATATACCCCTATTTTCCTCAATTATAATAAGGACCGCAGCGTTCCGCTAATTAAATGTGAGGTACGTGTATCCCCTGCCTAATACGTAAATTAGGTCCGAATCGGCGATAAAATATTTAACGTATCGAATAACGTATCGGCTCGTTTAACCTTATACCTTCGGCTCTGTATAACGCGCCCTTTTAACAAGCCGTTTAACATATCCTTTTTATCATTGGTACCGTATAACTTATTAAACGGTTTAATCTTAGGATGTCGACGCTTTTTAACGTATAATATAATATATTACTTTTATCTCCGGTATCGCATAAATTGGTCCGTATAATACCTAACCCTTATCGAATTCGGTTTACCAATACCTATGAATATAAACTCCCACGTAACCTTTAAAACTTATTTTTTCCCTCTTTTATATCATCGACTTTATTTTATTATTATATTTTATAACTCTTTGTAACAACTTTATTACTACCCTTTATACCTTAATTAAAATTATTCATTAATGTTTCGTAATCTTTTCCCCTTTTTTTAGTCCTTATAACCAACGTTTTTAATAAATTTAACTTAGGTCATATCGCCACCGGCGTTTTTAGTAACGATAATTAGCCGCCATATAAAATACGTTACCCTATTACTTACAATTACCCTATCCTCAATTGCCTTTTATAGATTTTTCATATTAAAGGAGACCTATTTATATTTAATCATAATAATAATAATAAAAACGAGTTTTCCCCTTTATAAGTAAAGAACATATATATATTGTTTATTAATCATTTATTTAATTTCGATAGTTTTTCATTTATATCCGAGTTTATCGAGCGTAAGGTTATTAAATATGTCGAAAGGTATATAATAAAGTAAATTTGAAAATTAACCTTATAAAAAACTCGATCGTAATATAACATTTCCTTATAATATATTTAGGAAATAAGTCCATTTACGGTTTCGTACGGTTTACGAGTTCTTTTTACGTTAATTGGTTATTATTATTTAAGATAATGGTTACATGTTATCTTCTACCTATAAACGGAAAATAGATATCCTGGGTTACCAACCCATTTTTACCCCTACCTTTTTTAAGTTGGTTAATTAATTCGCCCGATTTTGCTATATTACTTGATTATAAGGAATCATTACCGTATCGGCTGTATAAGCCGTTACCTTACTTATTATATATTCCTGTCGCACTTTTTTTTCAGGTTCATTTTTCTTTAAAGTTTTTTTTGTTACCTTTTACGATATCGATTATTTACCGTAATAAAACCTTTTCGGTTAACCGTACGTTAACGTATAACGTTTTTACGCCGGCCCCTTTTAATATCCTTTATATACTCTTTCGTAATTTAAACCAAAATTAATCAAATAATATAGTTACATAAATTATATCCCTTATAACTAAGATAAGCTATAATTTATAAAGTATAACGAATGATATTTGGAGCTTAACTGTACAAACCCCGTTTTTACCCTTATTTTGTTTATAAATCTTGATTAAAAACGATTTGATAAGGTTAATTGCGAATAGGCAGAAGATTATACTCGGGCCGACCGCATTGTCTGAACCTAAATTAATATATTATAATCCTTAGTAAACTGTTTCAAAAGTCGTTTTTTTCATCCCTCCCTTCGCCATGCCCCTTACCAATTGTTTTCGTCGGTCTCTCTTAACGTTCGTTTCTTTTAACTTTATTCGTTATCCTCGACGTCGTCCCGTATCCGCCCCGCTTTTTAATAACCCTTTTCATCGGCGCTCATTAACGCCCATTACGCCCTTTACCGTCTTTCCCTACCGATGTCTTTTCATATTTGGAGCTAATTATAATAGGTTACTAACGTTAATTACGCCGTGATTCACTAAACTCTAATAGAGATAATAATAATAAATAGGTAAATCGTTGATAAGTCGTAATAAAAGTTGTGTTACAGTCTGATGTTTATTTAAAAAAAGTTGAGTAATATATACCCAGCTTCACTTATCGTATCCTATCGTGATAGTAATATTTCCCCCCCCTTTTTTATAAGTATTATACTATTCCTGAGTTATAGGTGATTTACCCTGTATAGGTTACTTAATACATATTTGATATCGATGTCGAAATACTGGGCTATCATAAATCCTGGTATCTTTTATTTTAATTTGAATTTATTTAAGGTTACGATATACTGGTTATTTTTTCATAATTTTTACTTCGGTTTATTATAAACTTTTCATTTTATTATTATAAAACAAATTCCGCCACGTTCCGATTTTTCCGTAATATTTTTAAACCTTAAATTACTTTTGTATCCTTTTTATATTACTATTAAGAAATACTAATTTTGTACTAATATCAGATGGAATTGACGTAGGAAAAAGATCTATAATTGCCCGTTCGACTAAATCTACGTAAAATAAAAGGTATTTATTAAAGATATCCAAAAAAGATATTAAACGGGTTTCAAATATTAATAACTCGGTATTGATTATAAAGTTGATTAGGTTTTTTATTCGGAAAATCAGTTTTAATATTATGAAAGTCAAATTCAATTTCATCTCTTACTTTATATCCCTTTGCTCAACGTCTTTTACAATTTGTCGTTATTTTTCTTGATCATTAAATATATGTAATTGTTACCTCAATTAATTTCGTATCTTCATTTACCTTTAAAATATATATTTTTTATATACATTTACTAAACGATTCACTTTAAACCAAATAATCGTCAATTTTCAATCATTTAAAATAAATTAATAAATGGGTAAATACAAAGTTTCATTATATTATTAAAAGGTGTTTATTAAGTTTCAAGCCTGTAATATTCACGTGAACATAAGGTCCTTAAAGAGTAATCAAAATGATTGTTATTGTAGTATAAAAGATGGTTCTTGTTAAGAAGAAGCATCTAAAGGTGTACGTCATGGGTGAGTACTTATAAGCCCTCCACCCAAAGCGTATTACTTTGGAATAATTCTTCTAGACCGCTCCACGTATTGCCGTCAGCTTGGAATAGTATTTCATATCGATTTATATATAATGAACTTTGCGTCTTATAAGAGTGCAGCCTATAGCGTGATACGTTATCATGTACTTTGCAGGAAAGCACCCTGTAATACATTGTATTGTCCTTTGATTATGTATATTATCTGTAAGGGTATATAATAATATCTACACAGGAAATCTTTTCTTTTTTCCTTGCATATTCCATATATATAGCTTAATAGTAATAGTGTTGTTATAGTATTAATTGTAAAAATTCCAAATTAGTAACAGTGATAGTGTTGTTGCCTTATTAATCGTAAAACGTTTAAATTAGCAGTAGTGATAGTGTTATTTACCGTATTAATCGCAAAAGTTCCAAATTAGTAGTAGTAACAGTATTTTTTATCGTATTAATCGTAAAAGGTCTGAATTAGCAAGTTCGGCTGTGATTAGCAAGGTTTAGCCGCGGTGGTGATTATAAGTCCACCCTGGTTAGTATAGCTAAATAAAGGCAATATAGTTGGTAATAACGCCTTTGGTTATTTCTGATATTGGTGAATACGTAATGGTAATTATGTAAGGGTAATACGAAGAGTTGATTGCGTAATTAAGTGGTAAGTCAATATAAAAAGATATATCCTTATGGTTTTAGGCAAAATTTCCTTCCTTTTTTTATCTCTAAAGACGCATAGTTTCAGCTAATGAAAGTCCCTATTCTAATTCAACTTTTAGTTTATTTAATTAAACCAAACCGTTTTAATGTGTAGGTTATTTGGCCTATACATATACTAACATATTTCCCCGAATAGATGCCGCATAAAAATAAAAATATAAAACGCTGTTTAACGCGAAAGCATTGGCGCGTCGCTGTCTCCGTAGCCGTCGTATCTGCTGCCCCTAATATCACTACTATCAGTAATAATAGCCCGTTGTCGTCGGGTGTAATCTCCTTTATTACCGCCATACCGCCCGCCTTCGCTACCTCACTCGCCGTTATATTACTAAGTCTCGCCACCGCCTCCACCCCCTTTCCCGCCATTTCCACCCCCCTCTCTCCCCCCTTTGCCTTCCCCTTCCCCAGCTTTTAGGGGGAGGAGTAAAGGGTCCCTAAGGTTATAAATCTCACCCTCTCCCTACGTGTAAAAACCCTATTACCCGTAAAGACCCTTTTACGTTGTAAGCGTAGCCTGTCGCAATTGCATTAGGATATGTATATTCTAGTCCTTTCGTTTATATATTCTAACCCCCCTTTTTAGTACATAAGGAGTGCGAGGCGGATCTCTTTCACCGTCTCGAACTTTGTATTACCAGGGTACGCTATAAGGTCTTTTTCACGCGTTAAGCGTTAAAGCGGCGTACCTGGGTCTGTAATCTTATGCTGTTAATAAATACATATTACGTGTCGTATATCGCGTTTGTAGCCGCGGATAAGTTTATTAGCGATTACTACGAAAGCGGAGGCTGCTTGGCTTGCTGCTACCATTACAAACGGACTGGAAATTCGTACGCCCCCATTCTGGTGGTCCTAAAGCCGTAAGCCGAGGACGTATTACGAGCTTGTCGGCTTTTTGGTAAGTATTAACCGAATCCTAAAAACATTATTTGGCAAAAACACTTCGTTCGAGGCGATTTAAAAAACGAATCGTCGTAAATAACCAAAATAAACCTATATTAATTAGTAATAAGCGTTAACCGGCGGACTAGGAAGATGGTATCCGCCATCGCCGCTTAGAAACATGGCCTACGTATATATTGCGTAGGCGAATTCGATGATGTTATTGCATATCGTCTTAAAAAAGGTAATCTCTCCCCTATACCTTTACCTAAGGGTATAAACAATAAGGTATAGGGTTATATTTTCGTTAGCATTACTAATGTCGTTTGTGGTAATAGCAGTAACTTTAGTATAAAGGGGAAAAGCAACGGTAAAAACAGTAGGGACGCGACGTCGTCGCCCTTTCCCTTTAGTAGTGGATGAATGCCCTTAGACCGGTCCAACGCACCCAGCTATAATATAGTACGCTATATAGTCATTTTATAGCTCTTTACAAAATAATCGTTTGAAGTAATAAACGTATTTTGGAATACAAAATAAAAGAGTTAATGCCAAAATCGGTGTGATGTTGTAAAAAATAGATAGATAAAAAAGAGATTTTTTTTAAATCGATACGAATAGTCGTATTTAATAAAGGTAAGATAGGTAATCAACACAAATAGTTTGTTTAAATAAAGGAAAATTCCTAAATCGGTGCAAGAGATATCGATAGGCTGATTCGGGTTAGCGAAAATCGGTGTAACGTTTTATTAGGGTTGTAAAACCTTTTTAATAACCTTAACAAATAATGTAATTATCGATATAAGTATTTCCAAAGCGCCTTTCTGTATCGTTTTGATTATTACGTTTATTGGGTTCAATTTGCGATTGATTCATTTGGTTTCCCCGATCACCTAGCATTTGTATAATTTTCGTAAAGCTATAATATCGATCGTTCAACGTTTCTCGTTTGTAATATCTAATTTAACCAGGAACTTATAAAAAGAGAAGGAATTAGTGCAAACCACTAAAGGGATAGGGCGTAAACTAAGTTTGGTGTAAAGGGACTGAGGCTGGAGCTATCGCTCAAGGTGGTCGGATCCCGTCTATAAACGTCGATATGTTATGACACGAACTGCAGTTGGATCCTCTGACGCTGCATGTTCCCCACTACGTTTACAAAGCACATTTCCCATGTACGGCACGGCAATTGGACAACGGATGACTCAGCAGAAGTCACGTGACCTGGATCACTTGGATCACCTGGATCACCGGCTCACTTGGATCACTTGGATCACCACCAGTGATCCCGCAAACCTCATACTGGAGCACCCCCAGTATGGGTACCAACTGAAGGAACTAGATATAAGGACATGGTCATCACCACCTTAGATAGCTTCATTAGATAGTTCTTCAGTTGTCAATCTAAGTATTCAGTCTACCCTGAATAGCCTCACGGCTTCTGATCATCACTCGCACGAACACAGTCTTGATATTGCACCTTTTGTTACCTCTGCTACCTTACTGTTAACATAAACCCTCTGACACCTTCTATATACTCACGGGTATTTAGTGTGATCATTACACGATAAAGAAGAAGAACGAGAAGTCTCTACTAGGGATCGGCTATGGAGCTAAGAAGGTACAGTCCTTTCTCCAGTTATGTGACATATCTTCAAGCGGCTCTCTCCCTACTCTAAAGCATCGAAGGAGCGTGTAGAACTACCAGAGTTGGATCTCTGGTAATACTAGCCAGGCACTAGCCTGTAATATTACCTCCAAAGACACTTCTATCATTCCTTCCCTCGTTTTTTTTGTGTAATGTTATGGCATAAGACGCCAGAAATATAGAGATGGTACAAGCGCCTTTTAAAACAACACGGTTTCGTGTAAAAGGTACTAGGCCAACGTTATGTAAAAGGTGTTTTAATGCCCCCCTTACCTTTTTGATAAATAATCCCTAAAGTCTCAATTATAAAAGATAAAACTTTCTCCTCTCTTTAACCTTTAACTTTTCCGTATAGTATCAGTATTTATAATCAGTAGTAAAACACTTATTTTTTTATCAATCTTAATATTCCTTGTAGCTTTACTAATAACGTTACGATAAATCCTTAATTCGCCGCCGAAGTAAAAAAAGCCAATAAAGATATAGGTTATATGTTTTAAAGTTGTTTAGTTCTTATTAACTAGTATAAAGTTCCTTAACCTAAAGGCTATCAATATATACCCTAACGAAACTCAAAAATAAATATATTTCGAATATGTTTATAAAATAGTGTATAACCCCAAAAAGATTTGCCAAAAAAAATTAAGGGTAAATGATTTTAATAGTTATGAGGAAATCGTTAACGAGTAGTTAGATATTGGAGTCCGGTACCACCTTTATTCGGTTGAGGCTACGGGTTGCAGTTTTGGTTATACGCATATCCCATTAAATTTAAAACCCGATATAAATGAAGCTATTAAAAAGTTATCGAAAACGTATTTGGCGTTGGACTTTTAGGACTGAAGTAAGTCTATGTATTATAAATCGCTTCCTAAGTTCTAACTAACGGCTAAAAAGCGTATAAATTTAGGTAATTTTTGTTAAAAAGGATCCAAATGTTCGTTGCGCCACGTAACATAAGGTTAATACCCGAGGCAAAGGGGGTTTTATCCTCATTACTTCTGTACGGTTAAGGAGCCTACGGGCCGTATAGTTAATAAACAAAAAAGTAATACTTAGGTAAATTTCTTATAGTTAGATAAAATCTAAATAGGCGCGGTGAATAAATAGCCAAGAAGCGTTATTCAAAGTAATATAAAAGCTTATCAAGGTTTCGAAACGTATTAATGTTAAGCTAGATCGTATAAATACCAAACTAAGTTAACTTGTTAAAATAGGTAAAAATATACCAGGTAAGGATTCGAATTAAGATTTCGAATATATATTTAAATAAGGCCCGGTTATAGTTATTCGTTCTTCGTTTTTATTAATATTAATACGTTTGTTTGGTATCCTCTTACTAACGGCTTATACGCTACTACGTTTAGCAAAGTGAAATGTAAAATTATACCAGTTTACTGGCTAGGTGTAAGGGCTTATCGTTATATTTAGCTGATTTATAACGCGATTCTAATATATCGAATACTACGAGATTGGAAAAGTTCAAAAGCGGCTTTTACGTTAAGTATATATAACCTATTTATTTGACCAAAAACCTATTGTTTTGGTTAATTATGAAGTCGGATACGTCCGACTTAGTGTTTATTATAGGCCTGTAATATACTTTCGATTTGATATTTCAGTTCCACCTTCTTATCGTCGTCTTTAATAATTATAACTTATGGTTAAAAGTATCGAGTTTACTAGCTTAAAAAAAGGATCCAAAACAACTCGAACGATTTAATTAACATAAAATCGAAAATACTTTCCGCCTGGTATATTAAGTTTAACAACGTAAGAGTCTATTATATGCGTTACTTGATACTTAACGTAAAGTTCGTTTAACTTTTCAAATAATTCGTCTAACTTATAGTTTTTTTTAAAAAAACTAAATGTTATCGCCGATTCAAAAACGTTTTGAAAGGAAACGTCGCTTATTAATGACTTCCTTTATATGTTATTATGTAACCATTATTACGGCTTATATGAATTCCGTAGTTTTGTCGATCCTTTAAATAAGCTTTTAACCCTTAAGCGTATTATTGTCATTGAAACCAAAACATATAATACTGGTTAAATAAAATTAACGTAATAACTATAGGTTATGAAAAATGTGTTAATACCGATAGTCTTTATATCGTCATTATTTAGTACTAATTAATAGTCGGGTAATGAATGATATTAATTAAATTGTATATAAACAATTAATAAACGTACATACATAAAGACCTTTTAATTTACGCGTTCGATTACGCCGTTAGTTTCGGGGTAAAAAGTGGTATTTAGGCGTTACTTTACCTTAATCAGGTCGTAAAATCGTTTTTAAACCCTATTTTCCAATTCAAACTACGGTTGCTAATAGAAGTACGCGAAAACCATGAAACTGCTAATGAGAATTAAAAAACGATTTCGCATAAGCCTCGGCGTTTATAATAATTATAGCCTTAAAAGTAACGACTTTATTTAAACGGTACGTAATAATTATAAGGTAATGTGGATTACCCTCGTACTCCTAAGATAAATTAATTATAAAATCGACGAAAAGCTCGTTTTAAAGTCGTTCGAGAAAGAAAAGGGGTTTAAAACGCCTTTTTCGACGGTGTTTTTAATAGGTTATATAGTTATAAACGTTGTAGTTACGGAAAAAACAGCAGACCGCATGATATAAACCTAGTTAAAATTATGTTTTGAAAAGAATAACGATAATAACGTCGCAGCTTAGGTAACCTATAAGGAGCGAATCGTACATAGCTGAAATTAACATGGTAATGAACGATTTGTAAATAGATACTCAAATACCATCGCGAAACCTTAAAGCTTTATTATCGTTTACCATATATTCCGAAATTAAAATCTTTAACGTACGGTCATCGTCGGTACGAATATCTGCTAAAAAGTATCGGTCGCCTATACGTACCGTATATATTAAGCGGAGGTAGGAAATATTGCGTGTAATAACAGTATTTTGATAATTTTGAAAGTCGACGTTGGTATAAAGTTTATGGACTTTTGAAATTGATTCGCTGACGACGGTTAACTGAAGAACGTACGTACGCAAAAACGACTCGAAAACAAATCATTCGGAATGTAATAATTAGAGTTTTCGGCCTAGGTAACGTGAGTTCGAAAGGTCTTTAAAAAATATCTTAATTTCGTCGTAATAATACGTCGAGTCATGCGTAGTTCGTTGTTCTATTATATATTAACCGAAAGCGAAATTATAAAAGGCATTTAAATTAGCGAAATTATAGTTCGAAAAGCTGCCGTATCGTTATAAAGTATTATAAGTTTTTATAATCCATTTAAAAAGTAAACGGATGTGTCGTACCTCAAAGCTTTACGTTTTATATTTTTCAATAGCTTATGATCCCGAATAGCTCCTTATCGTATATTTTATCATTGTATTTGGTGGGAGAAAAACGACGGAAGTAATATGTTATTGGGCGTAGGTTTCCGTAGTCATTGCGTTAAAGGAAACAGCTTTTTAAAGACTAGTTAAAAAATAGGCTTCGAAAAAGGTATCGCGATCAGGATCTTATTAGGCGAATATGAATTCAAAAAGAAAGTTAGTTTTAAACAGCTTAAAAATAAGTTTTTCTTTACGTTTTCAACGAAAAAAAGTACCTTTACGAGTTAACCGTAATAATAATCCGATGATCGTCAAATAATCGCGGATAAAATAAAAATAAAAATTTACGAACTCTAAAAATCCCCGTACTCCTAAAACTTCCGTATAAACCGCTTATTTCCAGATAACACGTAGTTTTTTTAAGTTTATAAGGACGTCGATGTTAACTTCGATAACAAATTCTAAATACATAATTTTTAAATATCGAATTCATATTTAAAGATATTTAGATTAAGTTCCACAATACTCAATACATTAGATATTTACTTAATTTTAGTTATATAATCGTTTAAAATACCATTAAAAAACCGAAAACGTCGTTGAGGTAAACAAAATAAAAAACAACGAAAGAAAAGTGTAATAAATTCTTAATATATTGTTAAAAAGTAACGAAAGCATTAAAAAGGCTGAAGAATGTAATAAACCACTTGAAGAGTCTGAAACGTATACGAAATTCAGTTTTCCATTTATCTCCCTCCTTAATACAAAACTTGTAAAAACTAAATTTGACATTTAACTTGGTAAATTACTTAGTTTACGAAATATTTACGAACGTTATTTTTATAAAATGAAACTGATAACGATTTAACTTTATAATAATATTCAATATACGATAATTGATATAAAATCGTAACTCTTTCCCAGGTTTTTGAACGAAAAGGATTAGGGAGTCCGTTCCAAATCTATTTATTTGAATATAACTTTAATTAAATAATTCGGTTAACGTTTTATGTAATACGAGGAACTTTTTACGTGATATATCGTATAAAGAACCTTACAATACTTTAAAAGGTTAACCTTAGTTATTAGTACGAAAAACGATTTCGTAATTTATTTTAAAACGGTAAGGGGGTAGCTTATTACTGAGAGCTTAATCGAATTAGGTTACGAATTCCCTAAAATTAATAGAAAGTTTATCGTAAACGGAAATAAGTGGTTTCGAGGCGAGTACTTTATTAATATTTTTAAAGCAAACGGCCACAAGTTATATAATAATGGCTTTGTTTTTACGGGCTTGTCGTAAAATAACGTAAAATGTAATAGAGTTAACCCTTTTTGGTATTTTTAAACGGGTGTAAACCTTTACTTTTGAATGCGCTGGTTACTGGTTAACCTTAAAAGTAATATATATTTTATAACATCGTTAATAACTTATTAATATTTCATTTAAGGTTTATTTAAAATAACGTCGCATTATAAAAAATGGACGACGTAAGCTTATATCCGGTAATATTATTTTTCGAAGTCGACGTTTAAAAAGGTTATAAAGGAAATAAGTCTTATGTGAAAACCGGACGTATAAAACGTGGCTTCGTCGAATTATTGTAGGGAAATGGGAAAACGCGGTTACTTGAACCGGTTAATGGATTATTCATTCGCGGCGTTATAACATTTATAATTTATATTTACCAAAATTTAGATAAAATAAAATAAAATATAAAGTAAATCTATTATAAATAGGAAGTTATTTAAAAGTTGAGGTAAGGTCGCCAAGTTATATTAAAGTCTTGCCAACTCCTATACGTAATTATATATAGAAATTACGCTTTTTCTTTTTGAAAGTCGATAAGGTTTTTGGCTGAAGTAAAATAGATTTTTATAACGGCTTTATCGTTAAAGTTGTTTAGGTATTACGCCAGGTTTTATAAATAGGTACAAATCTGGCAGCTGTTTTCGCCGTAACGTAAATATAACTCGAGGTTTTTACGATGGAAAAGTTTCGCGTAATTAACCCAGGCGGCGTGTCGCTTAAGAGAGATTCGAACGGTATTTATGCTAATTATAATAACATCGCTCTGGCTATCTCGAATAGGCGTATTATCGCCGTTATTCCTACTGCGGGAGGCGCCTCCAACAGCGATGATATCAGTACCGCTATAACGAGTATGGAAATTATAAAAGCGCCCGTCGATAAGTTAAATTTAGGCGATATATTTATCATAATCCGTCGGTATATCGAAGAAAATTAACGTATTGGTAAGTAAATTATTAATAACTCCCCTCAAAATAGCGAATTTAACGGCGAATTCCCAGGTCATATCGTTCACTTTCGCGAATAGGGCTTTTCAAACGTTAAAAAAAAACGTAAAATCGTTTACAAACTTTTTATTTTATACTTTTAGGTTGAGAGATAGCTATTTTAGCCGCATTAAATTCATGATAAGAGGTACAAAGTATAGTTATAAAGGCATTGGGGTTGCTAATATCGCCGTCGCCTCCACAGATATAATAACTTTTTATAACGGTTTTTGTGAAGCCTTTTAGTTATTAAAAAATAACGTAAAAGTAATCCTTTTTATACCAATAAATTTTTGGTTTCGACATAACTTACGTATTATCGTAGCTTTTTATACTGAAGATTGTAACTTAGTACTGGAAAACTTAACCGGCCAATTAAAAAGTTTATATTTAAGTCGGTAACACCTGTTAAAAAGGGCGTTAATATCGTAGTTAAAGTCAAAAAAGTCGTCGTTATTTGGGGAACCAACGCGGTCTCTAATGGTAAACAGTATAGTAACAACGGTGTTCGTAATATATATAAGGGGAACCTTTTAAAGGAAAAGTTAACCCAAAAACGTAAATGTACCGGTAGCTTCGAGTTGCCAGATTATATTCGTCAAAACGTTCAACGCGTTAATATTTTGTTATGTTGAATGTAAAACATGCTCCCAAACGATTTAATCCCGTTTAATAAGTTTTATACATAAGGCGTCGGTAAATCATTCGTATTAAGCTGCTAAAACGCTTTAGAGCTGATTTTTAATGCGCGCGTCAAGAAATTTCTCTAAGGCTTGAAGGTTTAAATTATATAGGTCGAAAAATAAAAACATAACCTTATATTATAGCCATTAAGAAGCAATGAAAACACCTTCGGGGAAAGGATCGAGATTTATATATAAAGGAACTCAAGCCAGAGCTGTTGCCTAAGGTAGTTAGATTCTATCTATAAACCTTGATAAAGAAAAAAAAAAGGAAAAGTCTCTGTTAGGAAGTAGCTATGGAGCTAAGATGATATAGCTCTCTCCCCAGTCATGTGATGTGTCCTTAAGCGGATCTTTCTCTGCTTTAGAGCATCGCAGGGGCATGTAGAACTATCAGGGTTGAATCTCTAGTAATACTAGCCAGACATTAGCCTGTAACAGTTGGAAATAATTATTTGAACTATTATCGCTATGATAATACCCGAATAGAAACTTCCAACTATATTATAGATTTCAAAATTTAAGTCGCTTTTCGTGACTTTTTTACACTTGGTAGAGCTTTAATAGATAATGTTTTTATGAAGCGTAAAGTCGTTTCGGGCTGGTGATTCGTTGCCGAGGACTAAGACGAAGTCAATTTGTAAACTGCAGTCGCTCGCTTTGAATTGTGCATTTGCCACAGAAGACGCTTGTTAAGCGCCTTATACGTATCGTCCGTTGGGTCAGTTTGCCATTACACGGTGACCGAGAGGTTAAATTCCGCCTCTGGTTATATTATAGACGTAACCCAAGCTTCGCATACGCTTTGGCATCTATATTCGTCGGTTCGTTTTACACTGTTCAGGACGATAAAGGCTACCTCATCTAGCTGTTTTTTTTACGCAAGTCTTAAAATGCCGTTTCGAAGTGTAATCGTAACACTATTAAAATCGATTATATTGTTTTTTTAACAGGTACGTTTTAGGCTTTGACTTTAAGCCGGCTTTTAAAAGTTTCTTTTCTTTAAACGCGAAAAATGAAGTGTTATTCAAAGTTAGAATAACGTTCATTTATATTCCTATTTGTAAAGCCCTTTAAACGGGTAATTAATACTAATAGGTATAGGTTAAAAGTAAAGTTGGTTATTCCGAGTTGTTTCTTATAATGTTTTTGGTAAGTGTTATACTAGTATATACCAGCTTTAACTAAGCCGTAAAGCGGTTTTAAGATAAGTAGGATTATCCTAAGAAGGTAATGTTTCCTAAGGTCTTTTAACATATATACGTAAATCTGCCGTTTTAACCATTTCTTAGACTATATGTAAGCTTACGTTATATTTTTGAGTTTGACATATAAGTTATACGGTTCGCTAAAAAAGGCCGCGAATATGAGAAATAAGCAGTGGCTAACTTGTTGTAACGTAGGTAATTAGGTTATAATGTCTTTTTTACCTTTTTGTTGTATTCTTTAACAATTAGGCGAGTTTTTTCGTAAATATTTTCAGTTTTACCTTTACTTCGTGAATAAGGCAGGTTAGAAAAATCCTGTGGGTACCGTAAATAGTGGGATCGAATTATTTGAAGCGAAAAACGCATTGGTCAATTGAAGCTGAAGTTCTTTTTAGGTAAATTATTTGAATAGGATACTTAGGATGGTATAAACGTTTTTTTAGACAAGCTTTAAGCTAAGTTGGCGATTTACTTATTCTTTTTACGTAATAAAGGAATCCATGAATTCTTTTTAAAGAGTTTTCTCGTTTTCGAGCCGAGGGATTGCCCTCGGAGGTGAGGTTTTAACGGGTTTAGTATAAATATATCGCTTTTATTTGGTGTAGTCGGACTGAAATCGTATTTTAAAAGCGAAGTTAAATTCGAAGTTAATTTGTATTCTCTATTTTAAAAGGTAGCGTATAGGCAATTTAAGTCGTTTTCGTAGATCTAAAGGGTAATATATGGGCGGTTTTATTCGTCCTAAGGTTTTTAACCGATTCTTTATACTTTTCCCCTATATTTACGTACTATTATTTATTGAAACGAACTTATACTGTTCGGTAAATCAACTAATATATTATAGCCCTTAAACCCGTTTATCTTTTCAGGTTTAATTTATCTATCCTTTGTTTTTCAAACTAAAACTTTAAATTATAGTGGTAAATGCAAACCGCCAGCGTTATATAGGCTATTCTTTATAGCTAACGTTTTGAATACGTCGTTCTTAGCTTATAAAGATCGTAACTTTATTAAATTTTTTACTACAGTATTAGCCTTTTACACTATAAATAGCAATAGTATAAAGTTTATATAGATTCTCAAGTAAACACCAAAAATTGAAAACGTAAAGATAAGCTTATTTGGGTTAAAATTGTTGTTAATGGCGTTAAGCGTAATTTAAAGGATATATTCCTCAAAATTAATACCTTTTAGTGTTTTCAATAATAATATATACGCTCTTTTTAACGTTCGTAATACCGCTCGCATTTTCTAATACCATATATGGCTTTTACCAAAATCTGCCTATACTCATTGACGGCTATCCGGGATTGAGTACGCTATTCAGTAAAGTTTAAAACCGTATTAACGTCGTATATAATCTCATTTAAAGGCTCGAGGTAAACTTTAAATGAATAGTTAACCAAAGCGTTTTAACAATTTATAAAGAAGGCGTTTCGTATAAATTTGACGGTTTAAAACGATATTGATACATCGATGGTATGAAAAACTAGTAAACTATTTAAATATACAATATTAATAATTATTTCGTAGTTGAAATCCATATCGTTTTAAAGGCGGAATTTAAACCGTCGTAATAACTATAAGTGTAATTAACACTTATGCCAATATTTTTCGATAGCTTTAAGTATACTCTTTCCTGTATCCGTATAGCTTACGGTATAAAGTAGGTGTAAAAAGCGTTTTATAATCGGGTACCCAAATCGTCGATATAACATTTATAGTTTCAGTTATATTAAGTAAACGGATTCGATTATACGTGTTTTTTTTTAAAAAAAAACAAAAGTAGCCGAATTTAAGCTGAAGCGGTACAGATACACTATTTAAGGTGTAGATAAGTCAATTGGTTATATTTCGAACTTCGATTGCGAGTTTATTTATATTAGTTGGTAAAACTAAAAATAATATTTGAAAATTTATTACATAAAGCTTATCTGGCCCGAAACGTATATTTATAACGATTTTTTTGAACGAATACGCCTTACCTTTACTAAATAAAACTTTTCGCTATTTTCCTATTCGGTTTAGTTAAAACTTCAAAAGCTTTACCAAAAACGTATAGAATTAACGTTTCCCGGCAGTTAAAATTTGGACTACTTTAATGTTAGATATAACACCTTGAATATTATTTCCGTACCTGTTAAACAACGTAAATTATAACGTTTTATAGGCGTCGAACACTTTATTTATGTAATCTGATCCAGTAATATACTTAAAACAGGTGTCTTGTAATCCGGTGAAAATACGGTAAGCGGTTTCATCGTTTTAAGTTAACAAATAGGCATTATCGCCTTCAAGGTCGTTTTCTTTGGATATATTATCGTAAAAGTAGGTATAAAATCCGTTATCCGTACCTTTGCACTCGGTTACTTATATTATAAAGTTGGTTTTTATCCGATTTTCAAATATGTAATCGGCTTTAAGTTATCTTTTAATCCAAATCTACTTAAAAGCGAAATAATTTGTAAATTAATAGCTGATTTTACCATATACCCTATATTGCTTTGTTAAACCTATGGGGCTTCGTATGCTTTTTCGTAAGGATTGCTATAATTTCAACGCGTTTTTTTTATATTTGGACGATCGGTCTTATCTTTTATGATTAAAGTTTCTCCCTTGATATTTATACTTCGGGCGTTCGTTTTACCTTGGGTAAACTTTAAATTTTCGGTTTAAAATATGGTAAATAATTTCGACGAAATTTACTTTAGTAATGTAACTATCGTTTTCATCAGTTACAAATACTGATCTGAGGCTTACCTGTCGGCGTATAAAGGTTTCGAATAATGTTTTAAAACCAATACAAAAATCCTTCAAATATTTTTCCATTTAAAAAGAGTAAAGTCAAAATCCGGGTTTTTACGATAAACCTTTATCATTACTTTAATAAACAGTTTATTGCCTTTATATTCCAGTTTTAAGGCTACCTAACATTTCCGGAACTTTATCAATAAGATGGTAAGGATTTACTATAGGTTTTTATCGGCATTTTCCTATTGATTTTTTACAAATTCCCACGTCATATCAGTCTAATCCCTATCATATAAGTCGTAATTAATTTTGGTATTAAAGTGGAATTTCAAGCGATCATAATACTTTACGAATATATCTATTTATATAAGGTAATGTATATATTACTCCTTAGCTTATCGAGGAAGTATTATGGGTAAAATAACGTAAAATTATAATAACTTAATATTTAGTAATATATATATATTAAATATAACGCGTATTTTGTTATTAAGTATGTCGTATGGCTTACCGTCATAGGTATTGTCCCTATTCTATAGCCTAGTAAAGTTGGTTAATTTCGTAAAGTCGTTTTTATCCATGGGGAATCAATATAGTAGGAGGTCTTGATAGGAATTGTGGTCAATATGCATTGGTTTTTAAGATATGTACTGGCGTTTTACGCCATTTTTATTTCATGGGTTAGGTTGTATTCTACGTTTCGGCCGATTGTCGATTCCCGGAGTAAGTTATTCTTTGTATTTCGATCGATTGTCGATTTTTGGGCCGAGTTGTTTTTTATGTTTCTACCGACTCCGTCATAGCCGATCGGGTTCATTCCAGTATTTAGAAAGTACTTTAGTATTCGATTTTGTTTTACCGTATATACTAGTGTAAGGGTATATTATACCTATGTAATAAATAAAGATTATAGTTGTTTTTTTCCCTCATAATCTCGGTTTCTAATTTAAGGTATAGGTATAGAATTATGTAGTTTTACGCGTGGTCCCCCTCGTTTTAACAATAGTCTCTTTTATTCCGTAAGGTAACACCCCTTTATAAAGTTCGTAAAACAAAAATCTTTATCCTCCCAATCTAATACGTTAGTAAACTATAATATTTCGAATAGGGCTTTTACAAGGCGGTTATTTTTACCTCCTAGGATATTAATGCCTTTAATTTTTAATTGAATCCGTTAGGCTTTAGTTATAATAGAGTTTACCCTTTATTATATATTTAACGTCTAAATAGAGAAATTGTTATGGAAATCGTCTAGTGAGTTAGGTTTTTGGATTTGCTTCTTCTAATAACGGTATATAACAGCTAAGATGTATATACTTACGATATAGGGTTCTAGTTCCCTAATTGGTAAATCGATAGTATTATATCAAAGGTATAGGTCGATCTCCTATATTATAGCCTTCTAAATTTCCATATATTTAACTAAGAGGTCGAAAAAAGCGTTAGCTTCCTTTATTGTTATTGGTTTTAATATTATATTTGTGATCATCTTATAGCGTTGGGGCGATATGTTAAAGTATAGTAATTTCGTACTATATTAAGGTATATCTAAAACTTATGGTAGTTTGGCGAATATAAAGTGAATAAAGTAATTAAAAAGAGCGAACTAATGTTTATTAACGCTTATTAATACAAATGAATTTTAAACGATACGTAAATAAAACGTAACTATAAATTAGTTAAGCGTTTTAAATTAATTTTACTAACCCTAATAACTTCATATTAACCAAACGGTTAGGAAAACTTAAAACATTACAGGTATTAAACTTAAAATAAAAAAAGAGAACGTAGATAAACTTAAAACAAATAGGGCGGATATGGGAAATTAGGTAAAGTAAGGGAAATATTTAGTTATTATATACTCCGGTGTACAGTGGTTTATCCGTATTAACGTGCCGTAGCAGAACTTGGAAAAGGGATCGATTGGTTGCTTGATGTATAATTGATCTTACCAAGGCAATCGGATTATTTGTTTATATACAACCGATTTTGGTAGAGAGATCGGGTTATTTATTTCTATATAACCGATTTTAGCTTTGTTAAAACTTATAGTTCGTAAAAATCAGATAGGTCATAGAGAAGGGTTCCGAAACTTTATAGTTTTGGCTTACGTAGCCTGGTACGTAATAGGACGTTTTCCAAAAAGTCCTCGAGTACGTTAAAGTGCCAAATGAGAATTAATAGGGACGTAACGGGGCTTTTAACAAATAAAACGCCAAATAAAGGTTGATAATATCGTATTGAAGTTTTTCTTCTTTAAGTTATTTAATCTTTATAGTTTTTATACACGCTGATATATAATTTTTATAAAAATAAAGTATTAAAATATAAACAATTGAAACCACTATAATATACTGCTATAGGTATTCAACGTATATCTATCTCTTTTTCCTGGGCTATTTATGATCGACTGAGTCGGCTACTGATTAGTGTTAATAGGGTCTTAGGCCTATAATATTCACGTAAATATAAGGTCTTTGAAAAGTAATTAAAATAATTGATATTATAATGTAAAAAAAATAGTTCTTGTTAAGAAAAAACATTTAGAAGTACACGCCACGGGTAAGGACTTATAAGCTCTCTACGCAGAGCGTATTACTTTGGAATACTTCTTCAAGACCGCTCCACATATTGCCGTCGGCTCGGAATAGCATTCTAGATCGATCTATGTATAATGCACTTTGCGTCTTGCAAGAGTGCAGCCTGCAGCGTGATACGTTATCATGCACTCTACAGGGGAGCACCCTGCAATACAGTGCACTGTCCTTTAGCCCATGTATACTATCTATGAGGGTATATAGTAATATCTACAAAAGGCCACGATAATATATAAGTAAATTTAAACTTTTTGGTTTATACGTTTAATACCGTTATTTATATATAAATGGTATATTGTATAAAAAAATTCTTTAACTTTTACTAAAAAATATAATATCGTTCAAAATATATTTACCTAATTCGACCCGCGGTTATTAATCATTAACGCCAGAAATTCATAAAATCTTCATTATATATAAACGTTTTGTATACGTATTAGTCATTTTATACTATATAATCTTAAGTTAGATAAATTTAAAAAAGCGGTCCATAATAACGAATAAATATCGAAAGTCGTAATTGGTAATGAATATATCGATTATAAAGTCAACGAAAATATATACCTAATTGTTGGTATACCTTAGACATTGTAAAGTTGTCGATTCAATTGGTCGAAGTAATAGTAGTATTGCAATAATTAGATGGTGGATATATTGTTCTAGGTTTGGCAGACCGCTAGTTAGTCTGCACTGTAAATTGTATATCCAACTGTTTGGCCCGTGCCCTAGAGTGAAGTACAGCGTATTGCACTCGATTTACACCCAATGCGGTAAGTCTGCACAATGTAATACACTCAACTTGCAGTTCAGTGCAGTCCACTTTACTTACAGTAAAGTTGACCTACTGCACTACATGTAATACTATTCTAATACTAATACTGATTTAAAATAAAAAGAAATTAACAAAGGCTTTATTATAAAATACAACGAGGTTTCATATTATTATATTACGTATATATTCGATATGAACGTCAAATATTTACAATTATTCCCATTTCATAGTAATTTCGTCACAAAACCTAAAACGAAATGTTCTTACCTGAATAACCTATAATAAAAGAATGATAAGTTTATTATGAAATTTTCGTCGTTAATGATTACTAATTCAACAATTATAATCAGTTACAATAACATAATGTACCCTACGGATTAATTTTATAATCTGTAATTTATACCGATTATCCTATCCTAGCCGAAAAGTGTTTAATGCCCTTAGAGATCGCTAATAGGCGAACTTTATACAATGGGTTATTCGCTACTTTTTAATTTTACAATTCCGCTAAGATACTCGAGCTGAAAATCAGGCGACCACTCGATGTGGAATCTCCTGGTGTTGTCCTAGTTAGCGACTCAAGCGTGGGCCGGATCCGGGGTTATCCCGTTTACGTCGACCTTTCGAAAACCTTTGGCTCACCCTTAAAGTATATATTATCAGAGTCCAAAAACTAAGCCTCCGTCCTTATAAATTCATTGGTATAACCTGTTATAATATACGTTTCCACAATATATAAGTTCATCGTTATTACGTTTAATATAGTAATAGAAATATGACAAAAAACTCGCGTGCAGAGTTTTTTAATTTTAGTTTTATTTTACAGTATACGGGTCAACGTATCCAGATAAACGCCCTATATGGCGGGCTTATATTATAGATAATATTGAAAAAGCGAAAGGATTTCGACTTATTTAGCTTAGTATTTCGAAATGAAACTTGGTAAAAAAAAATTCCAATTCCTTATAATTCGTTAAAACTATAAACAGCATACAAACGTTACTTAACTTTAAAAAACACGCGTTTAAATAGGATATTACCACGAAATTTTTTTTTTTCGTAAATAATATAATCAAAATTCGCGTTTATAAATCATGTAAAATTATAAATTACTAGTTTTAAAATATCATTTTTATCTCATTATAAAAAACACCTTTTTAAAGCTGTTTCTAAGTAATCGGTTTTTACTACTATTAATCTATTTAAGTTCTAATATACCAAAATCAAGGCCGTAATAAAGGTGTATTTTAAGGTTTAAAATACGTATTTCCTCCGCTTTATTTAAACTTAACAATTTTCTTGATTTATTAGTCAGATAAAATAATTAGTTAATTCGGAAGATTTACTAATGAAATTATAATAAAAATTAGGAAAATCTAAAAAAATTCGAACCTCCTGAATAATACGTAGTAACTCTTATTCGTATATTTCCTGGATTTTTATGGAATCGTCCCGAATACTTACCTTAATTGTTATAATAAAGCCTAGATATTTTACCTCTTTCACCACGGACTTATGGTTTTTTAATTTTAGGTTGAATTTCATAGTATGAAGGCGATTTAAAATTACGCGAATTTTCGCGATATGATTTTATTTTGTATCAAAAAAAACCTAAGAAGTCGTACAAGTAAATTGCAATAACATTATCCAAGATATCCGCTATTATATAATTAATATATCGTTAAAACGTCGCCGACGTTCCTGCCCACTTAAAAAGAGTAACTAATTATTTAAAAAACCAAAATTATATACGAAACGCCATTAATTCCTTTTATTCGAATATAACATAAATACGGTAAAAAGCTGTTCGAATATTTAACTTTATAAGTTATGTAAACTTCGACAATGTATGTAAAGTCTTTTTAATTAAAGGCAAGGAAAAGCGATTTTATTTGGTAATTTTATTTAATATCCGGTAATCGATATAAAACCGTGATTTTCCCTTCCATTAAAAAATAAGTAATATTGGCGTTGCGGTTAATGAGGAATTTACTCGAATATAACCTTTATTCATCAATTTCGTAACCTACCATCGAAATTTCAAAGGTTTTTTTTATATTAAGTATGATAATCTTCAAAATCGTTTTTATACAGATTTATTTTCGTTCGGTTTAATATAAACATGATAGTTAAATTTTCCCATATATAGGAATGAAGTTATAACCTTTTTTTTATCGAATAAGTTGCGAAATTATACTAATTTTAGTAAAAACGTAATTAATCCTCTTTTTCTCGGTAATAGTTAACGCCATTATTTACAAAATCCGCGTTATTTTATAAAAACTTATAATAAAAGTTAACCGAAACTAATTCCTTATTCGTTATACTTTTCGATATAAACGTTTTACTAAACCGATAAAATCCGATTTTATTATACTCCATATATCTCTCGACCTAAAACCTATTGTTAACGCGTTAATAATTAAGCTTTATTAATTATAAATTACTAAATTATTACTATTAACATTTAAGGTTACTTATCACTATCGTATTTAAACTATTCCAAAAATTATATCCCGCGTTATTCCAGGAATAATATATATTAATATCGGGTTCGACTATTTATTTATATTTATACAAAACTTGACTATTTTTGTAATACGCATATTTTTCCGTAACTCCAATATTATACCGAGATTTCGAAAATATAATAACGGAATTTACTTTGTTTTTAACTGTTATATTAAAACCTAATTTATAATATAATGATAATCATAGTCAAAATCAACTTAAATATATAAAAAACAGGTATTACTAAAAGGTATAGAGATAAAAATGGATTTTTGTTTATAAGTATTTTAATTATACTCAATTTATTTTTATTCGATTTTATTATTACATCGTTAAAGTTATATAACCCCTAAACTAAATTGTATTTAAAAGTTAGGTTTTCTTTGTTATCGTTAATAGAAAACCATCCTTTATCTTTTTAACTTAAACCGTATATACTTGTATCGGAGGTAAAACTGGTCGGAGTTTATAACCACATTAATAATAATTTATCGAATTACAATGTGCGTAACGTTTTGAACGAGTTTAGTTTATTGTTCAATTACCGTTACTTCAATCGTTTCATGATTTTAATTTTAAACTTATACTTAATTCATTTATTAAAATATTTAACCGCGATATTGAAATAATTGGCCGCGATTACTATAACCCTTTAACGAGGATACCTAAAAAGTATATACCCCCATTATAATTATATCTCTATTCAGACATTAAACCTATACGGGTTTTGTCGATGAACGATTAAAACTTCGTTTTCAATTTTAAAAATTTAATTTATCAACTACTTCGTAATACTTTTTAAAGTTACTTTATAATCCACCCGATTATTACCTATCGTAATAGATTTCTTACGGATACGTATCGATACGTGAAAGCGTAAGTAATTAAATTTTACGGCCGAAAACTAATTTTATTCGCCCACTTAAACTAATGATATCTCGAACTTAATCATGAATAATATCTATAGGTTTTTATTTTTTAAAACCAATCCCTTTAATTCGATTAAAGTTTTATTCTCGTGATAAAGGTCGTTAACAGCAGTTTTAATATAATCGAAAAACTTACCGATATCGTATATACTTTTCTAACTACTAACTTTATAATATATTATAATAATATCCTTTATAACTGCTGTATAATAACTTCATACGTAAAATAACGTATACAAACCCTTTGTAATTCATATTTTATCCGCTTTTAGTTTTAATTCGATCGTTTAACGCGTCGTCGCTCACGTAAAAACAAATTCTGTTGGAATAGTATTGCATGCAGTATAGTAGGTCAACTTTACTTACAGTAAAATTGACCGTACTGCAAGTGTATTGCTTTGTGCGGACTTACTGCATTGAGTATAAGTCGAGTGCAGTACGCTGTACTTTACTCTAGGGCATGGGCCAAGCAATTAGCTATATAAATTACAGTGCAGATCGGCTAGCGGTCTACCAAACCTAGAACAATACATCTACCACTTGACCAATGCAATATCATTGTTACTTCAACCAATCGAATCAACAACGTTGCAACGATTCAAAGACCTGTGAACTGGATAAATATAATTTCGATTAACTTATTAAGGGCTAGATTGATAATTTTACAGATGATTCCTTTATAAATAATACCAACTTATTCTTATACATCGGTTTTCTAATAATTCTATTTAATAAAAACAAAGGAGAAAATCAATTGAATATTATCGGCAATCTAATTTATCAACCCTTCGTTAAATATAAAAGGATTATACGAAATATATTAGGTTTAAAGGTTTACGATATAATAGCTGACTTTAAAATAGGTGTAACATTATAGGAAACCCTTAACGTTATTATCAAATAGTTAAAAATTCTCTTTTTCATAGTGGTAATTTGTATCGATTTGAAAAACCTATTCAAATACCTTTTGAAATTTGGAAGTATTAGTAAAAAGCGCCTAGTAATTAACATAATAGCATTTCATAAAACTTATAAAAGAAGGAGAATTGAGGAGTTCCGACAAATCGATAAGAATGATGATCCTACTAAATTTATAACGAAGGTATTATTAAATAAAGCCTTCAAAAGGTTTTAAAATAGTAGTAAGCTGACTATATATATCAATGATTACATTAATAAGTCATTTCATGAGGCTAAGTTACGTGTTAGCAAATAAGAATATGTTGGCAAATTAAAAGATTGTTAGGGAGATAGCGACTTTTTTGAACAACACTGTTAAATGGAGGATAGTAATAAGTTAAAAAGGTTAATAACAATGGTAAGCTAATATATATAAGTTTGTAGTAGAAGACTTGTATACAGGAATAAGTAAATGTGAAACTCGGAACCATGGGATAATTAAGGAGAATTGGGGTCAATTTGGGTACGAAAGTTAATTGGAATTAATAAGAGTATGGTTAGTTAATGAAGATATAATTTAATGGTAACCGAAAAAGTTAGGTCAACTATATTAGCATACGAACATAAAATAAAAAGCCGTCAGTGTTGGAATAGTAGTAATTACAGTACAGTAGGTTAACTTTACTTGTAGTAAAGTTGACTATACTAACTGCAAATTGAGTGTATTATTTTGTGTAGGCCTACTGTATTGGCTACAAGTTAAATACAGTATGCGCCCACTTCACACTAAGGCACGGGCCAAGCAATTGGCATCCACCACTTGACCACTGCAATACTACTGTTACTTCGACCAATCGAATCGACAACGTTGCAACGTCTAAAGCCCTACCAACAACTGATCAGTATTAATAGGCCTAGCCTGTTGATAGGCCTTTAGACATTGTAACGTTGTCGATTCGAATCGTGGTCGAAGTAACAGTGGTATTGCGTGAGCAAGTGGTGGATGTATTGTTCTAGGTTTGGCAGACCGCTAGCCGGTCTGCATACTAGTTTATATGGCCAATTGCTTGGCCCGTGCCCTAGTTTGAATTGGGCACTCCTCGGTCAACTGACTTGCAGTCAGTACAGTCAACTTGATGGATGGTACTGTAATTGACTTGACTGCACTGCACTTGAATGCAATTCCAACACTACTACCATACTAATATAGTCCTTTTTGCTACGCTTATTAGTTTTCACTTTTGCTCCCATTATAAATGAAGCCTTATATATTCATCCTACTGTTTTTAGCCTGTAATATTATAGCTATTTTACGGAATTTGTAAAGGTATTCAGACTTTTATTTTAAATAAAAGGGCATTGTATATGCGGGAGCGTTAGCTAGGGATACCCGGCTATAAGAGGACACACCATTTGGGGTATAAAGGTATCTCTTCTTTTCGGGAGAGTGGTAGCATGGAGGATCGAGATGCATACGAAGTATGACTTACACCAAGGAAATGGCTACCCGAGGTCATGGGAAGAATGTCTGCAGGATAAGGGGGACCTGCGGGCACTAGTTAAACTTAAATAACAAACAACAATACAAATCTGCCTCCCACCCAAATACCTCTCAAATTCCTCATAATCTCCCCGCATCCAAGAGCTAACCTTGGTTATTTTCACAACAAATACGCCCATTATACAAATCTCTCTCCATCCCACCCTTCTTCCTCTCACTGTCGTCTAACGGCGATCACAGTCTAGTCTGCAGACCAGGCCGCCATTACTGTGACAACTGGTCTGTGGTGCGGAAGGGTTCAAATAGCCGACGCTGGACTTGGCTATCTTGACAGAGAACTTCACCACAACCAAGATGTCAACATCCATACAGTTCCTCACCTTGCCCGTCGTCCCTAGCCACAGATCCCTGGTGATTGTGCATGGAGACTTTCATATCCTTGATGGAAGAACACGACACGACATCATGGAACACAAGAGCCGTCCAAACGTCCCTTTCACGCCGCAACCTTCCGCTGATCAAGCAGCCGTCCTGGCCCTAGACTCAAACGGCCTCAACCCCGTGGTCCCGACCCCAAGCCCCAAGCGCGCCCCGCCCAGCTCCTCGCTCCTGCCCCCGCCCTCCTCGTCGCTCGCCGACGTGATCAACAGCTCCGTGCCCACGACCCTCGCATCGCAAGCACGCGATGTTCCTCGTCGGCAGGCTGGATCTGCCCGACCAGCCTCCCCTCGGGCGAGCTGCTTCAGCACGCGCCCCTCGCCGCAGACGGCGTGCCACATGCTGCTGCTGTCCCCGTCGATGCGGTGTCCGTCCGGAGGGGGGGGAGGGGGGGGAAGGCCCAGGCGCCCGCGCTGCCGGTAGTAGCACACGCGGCGGGTTTCGCTGCTGCGCGGGCCGTCCGCTTTCCCGCGCAAGTCGCGCGCGTGGACCGTCTGGTCCGCCGAAGTGCGTGCGGGTGGGACCTGGTCCTGTTGTCCGGCGATCAGCTAGCTGATCGAGTCCGGGGTCGTCAAGCCGGACACCGCCCTTCCGGGCTGTTGGCGGCCGTCTGCCCGTCGAACAGATGCAGCCCCCCTTGTTGTTGTTGGGGGGGGGGCGGGGGGGCGCATGGCGAAAAACGCCTGTCAGCGCCCACCTCCCGTACTGAGATCAAAGACCCTGGCCGTGCTTGCACGTCCGGGCTCGTGGGTAGCCTCCGCTGGTCCATGTGTGTGAAGTCTTGGGGGTTGGGAGCTCGGGCAAATGTGGTGGAAGGGTCCACGGCAGATGTCGGTGCTGTTGCCGACGCTGCTGCCGACGCTGCTGCTGCTGCTCCCGTGTCACTGGTGAATCTGCTTGCTGCTGAGATCGGGGTGGCCCGTGGTCTGTCTTGCGCAATAGGTATAGTCGATCCGGCGGCCGTCTGCACCACACAGCCGATCTTGATCGGGTCGGCTCAGGTTCCGGGCCTGTGACAGCGCTGCGAGGCCAGGTTCTGCGAGGTACTGTACCTGATCTGTGTGTCACGACACGGTGTTGCTGCTGCTTGTTCTCCTGGGGCGGCTGATCTGTCGTCTCACGCGAGCCCGGGGCTTGGCGGCGGGGGCTGGCGAAGCGTCACCGTGACATGCCACGGTACTTTGTGTAGGGGGTGTGTATGTGTGTGTGTGTGTGTGCGCGCGCGTGTGCAAGAGCGACGGGTTTCGAGGCCGCGCTGGCTGGGCCCTTGCGGACGGGCAGTCGGCCAAGCAAGCACCTTGCAGGCGTTCGGCTATGTAACAAAGAACGCCGGGGCGGGGACCCGCCGGCACAATAGAGCGAGCTCGGAGCACGATACGTACTTGTTGACAAGCCCCATTGAATTCACCTTTCAGCGGATGCACTGCACCCGAGGCCAGACGCAGTTTGCAAGTCAGGATCGTCCCAGGAAGAAAAAAAGAAAAAAAATTTTTTTTTGAAACAGGAAAATCCTGCGACGACAGCTCCACGCCCAGGCCTTCCCGATGCAGCGGCCATGATGGCTTCACCCACACACCGTTCCCGGGCACCCCCGACAGCCACCGCCCAAAAAGCGCCACGCATTGCCCACTACCACAATCCCGCGCGGCTCATCTCAGCCATGGCGTCCATCCAGAGTGCAAAAAGGCCCGCGCGGGCCTCGCAGCCCGGGCAAAATGAGGATCGCCCCCGGCTCGGGCCCTCGGGTGGGTCTATTTTTTTTTTTCCCCTTTCTTTCTCGGTGACCTTATCAGCGCCCGCCCTCCCTCGTACAAGAGCGCTTCGGGTGTGTGCGACCTGCTTCTGCATCGGAGACATTCATCTCCAACGGAGGGTGCGGGAAGGGGATACACAGATGCATCACTTGCTGATCCCGATCTGGTGGACGAGAGAAGGAGCTGGGTCCGTGAATCAGGCAGCGATAGAGACGCCCCGTCCGCGCGGGCGACCACGACCCCCTCCCTGCCCGGTGCTTCTCCTCTGCGGCTGGTGGTATGATTTACGAGAGTGCCGGAGGTAATCATGAACAAGCAATCACCGACAGTGCACAAGAGATGAGCATGCTCAAATACGGACGCTGCAGATTTGGCACGCACGTCTCTTATTGCTTCTGAAGCAGCCCGCGCAGCCGGAGGGCAAACTAAAAAAAAAGCAACCCTCACCCGTTCTGTTTCGGGCGACAGGCAGAAGTGAGCTGACGAGCCTCTTCATCACGGGAACAGCAACAGCAGCAGGTGTGTCGACGAGGGGGTGTCCCACTTGCTGCCACGGGCCGTCAATATCATATATGCGACCCACCACCGATCGAGGTACCGGGCCGAAATCGTCGCGCGCCAATCTCCCGCAGGGCGACATCAAGCCGGAGCATTCTTCCTCGTCCGCTTCAGCTGCAAAAAAAGGGCTTGGGACACAGTGTCACCCAGCAGCACGGGTAGCCACAGCAGGGCCCGAGGCCAACGAGACGGAGGGGGCGCGCGCGGCCGCAAGCTCGAACTGGTGGCGCAGGCGTTGCTATGCCGCAGGGGGCATCTGAGATTCCTACGGAACAAGGTGCAATCTACTGTGCATTACATCTCGGTAATGGGTGCACCACCCACGGTCGGCACCGCCTGTTGTGGGAGGACGGGGCCGACGGCGAGGACCGTCGTAATGACGGGCGGGGTGTACTCATGTACCCTGTCATACGGCGGTTCCATCACCGGTGAGGGCCTGAGGGCCTTGGTATTGTTGCGGGATTGCCTCTGGAGCAATATAGCCAAGCACACGGTTCGCTTCGGGTGACGGGTCCCATCATCTCATCTCGTTTCCAGATGTTCGTGATCCCGTCCGCCCGCCCGCCCGCCGTCAGTGATTTCTTGCCTTGCCTCATGGCATGCATCGCGTATCCGTGCATCGCGTGCTGCATGCAATATCATTCTGCAACTCATCGGCCACACCCGCAGTCCCCGCGTTGGCGTCCGATCACCACGACCACCGCCCCTGGGATCCGGTGGGGACGGGCCCTTGCGTCAGCCAAGAATACCGGTGCCGCTTCCTTCTGCTGCTTGGCCATGTGTCTGCCCTGAAGATCCCACACCGGCACTGTACTGTACTCTGTGTGTACTGTGTAGGCTGTACCATACGAGAGGCCATTATGCTCGAGTGACGAACTTGTCGATGACGCCTGCACCCACTCTACACCCAGGCAGCGTACATAGCACCACGGAACCCATGGCGGATGCTGACTCGGGGCATCTTGTTCGTGAGGTGTCCTTGTTTGGATGAGGTCTGTATGGTGTCTCGATCACTGCTCTGAGGTGCTGCCATACCCATGCTGTGCATTGTGCATTTTATAGATGGCCGGCCAGCTGCAGATTTGCCTGTGCAGGAGGCCGCCCCGATGGCCCCGACTGTTCATGCCAACAGCCGACGACACAGGGCCCTGTTGGGAAGCTGGGAGGTTGCTTGGCGGTCACAATGATGAGCGCCCAGGCCGGGTAATTTTGGGAATAACCTTTCGGGACTTGATAGTGGCCCAATTTGAGTTTCGCAATCTTACCAACGTGGATGCGCGTTCGTCTGGTTCGGCTCCCGTAGTCTGGTAACCGCCGGTTGGCGCAATCTCGGCACAGGCGCGACGCGCGCCCGCTGGGAAATATACTCAAGGGTGATTTGCGAGTGGGTACTTGCGTCTTGTTTTCTTCGGGACCCAGTCATCCCGGCCACGCGACGCCCCGGCTCACTCGTTGGATCCTCAAGCTACATCGGGCGTGCAAGCCCTCTGTCACGAAATGAGACAGTGTCTTGTGTAGTGGTCGGCAGAGGCTGCCCGATCCGACACCTAGACCACCACGGCATGAACGGAACCGCACCCAATGCCCTCAAGCATTCGGACCTGCTCCGTACAATGCTGTTGTCGGTCGCGTTTTGGGCCGCAGCACTGTCGGTTTGAACCGGGCAGGCCGTTTCAAGCTCCAACTGCCAGACGTGCATTGCGGAGGCTCGGCAAAGGTATCAGCCAGTATGACTATGACCCCTCTGCACCCCGGGGCGGCTGGGTGGGGCCGCAGCGTTGCGAGCTGCAGGGCCATGCACCCCCTGGAGGGTTCGAGCGAACGCGCAGGGCGGAGGAAGAAGCCCTGGGTGGCATGGGCGGCTGGCGGCATGGTGGCATGATGGGCTCTTGCGATGGCAGAAGCGCTGTCGACGAGGCGGTACGTGGGCTCGCGATGAGAGTCATAGTACTAGTACTCCAACCAGGACTATACTAAGTAGTACTCATCAGCGGACGCTGCACAGGAAGCAAGGAGGGTCCATGGGCGGGGCCCTTGCTGCGGCCGGAGATGAATGCTTCTGGCGACCGGATCCAAGCCGCTGGGATGGCTCGGGAGTCAAGGATGCATGTGGACAGACCTGCAGGTTTGGGTGGTGAGGCCAGACGATGGTCGAATAGACTTTGAATATGCCGATGCAAGTGCAAGTGCTGCCGCTGGGCACTCGTCGACGGGGCATTCGTTCGTCGACGATGGTCGCATCATCAGCATTCTCAGCAGCATCGTCAGCAGCAGTCAGACTGTCATACAAAGGACTGGGGGAAGGGAACGACGACAGTACAGCAGCGTAGAATGTGAATGTGGATGTGGATACTACTACGTAGCAAAGTACATGACATGCAAAGGGAGAGAGAGAGCAGTGGATAGTGGCCCAGGGTCCCGGCCGTGAATGAGGTCATCAGACCCAACTGCAGCTTGACTGCGGCCTGGTCTTGGTTCTTGATAGCAAAGATGATCACAGATGGTACTGTGTACGGGCTGCAGGCCTTCTGGAAGCACCCGAGCACACGCACAAGCACAAGCACACCATACAGCGAGATGCAAGTGACTTTGTTTCCTGTCAAATTGCATCTCATCTAACTTTATTGGCTGTTGTTGCCTTGAATTGGAGCAGGACAGATGTGAGTGTCCACTACCTACGCAGTATACGGAAGGGTGTACACAGTACTTAGCACACTAACAGCACCTCGGTACTTGTCGATGCGATACATGGATGACTAAGCGGACATCAGGCCCACCACTCCTGCCACTCCTGCCACTTCACGTACTCCGTACATCAAACATTTGCCAACTCACAAACCATCGCCGTCACGCCTTCAAAACTCGACTACTCCACCATCCTTCCTCCCCCCGCAAGCGAGCATGGCGATCATGCCGTCGGGTTGCTCAGGACCTCGAGAGGGATGACGACGACTGGATGCCATCCACATCCACTTCCACCTCCACATATACGAAAGCAGGTACACAGTACCGGTACCATGACCTGCGTGGTAGCATGGTAATGTCCTCGTCAAGTGCCCCAGCCATTTTAATCTGCCTGCTGACCGGTGCGGACCTCGCCCGGCATCATCAGCTCGCCCCTTCCCTCATGGCTTGACCACTCCCGAACGAGTTCTCTTGACCGCGATCGGCCAGGCCACATGTCGCAAACGTAAACGCCATTTGTGTCCATGCCAGCTTGCGCAAGCTCGCACCAGCAGCGCTCCTCGTGCCCGGGCCAGTCCAGTGCCCACCGCCCACCGCCCACTGCCCACTGCCCACTGCCCACTGCCCGCTGCCCACTGCCCACGGATCCTCCACTGACGTCGTCGTGCAAGATCAGCGCGACAGGGTACCAAGATGCAGATGGAGCCCTGGTGGAGACCTGATGGATCATGGCGGCAGCAGGTGGCCTGGCCTGGCCCGGGAGCCCAGGGGCCACTGTCTCGTCACCGTCATGCATGGCGTATGCTTCTTCGGGGGGGACTGCCCCCCACTCTCCATGCGACCAAGCCAGTCACGAACGCACGAGCCCAATCAACAGTACTGGAGGGCTGCAGCCGAAGCATTCATCGTGATCTTCTCTGCGTCCGATGTTCGTCAGCGTTGGGCGCCACGCTTTTTTAACCCCTCCGGGGCTCCGCTCCTCTGCAGGCCCTGACGACTCCAGGGTCCACGCAAGAGACGCAAGAGACTCCAGATTCCAGCCTCACAACTCACCGGCTCGTCCGGGATTGCCATATGCTTTGTGCGCCTGCATCTCCCCGCACTACAGCTGCCAGGCCGCCAGTCCGCCCTGTCTGGTCTGTCTGGTCTCGCCTGGCCCTATCTCCCGCTCTCAAGCATATGTTGCAGGGCCTCTCTCTGCCTTGATTTTGCCTGCAGGTCAACGGTCCCGTTTCTCGGCTTGGTCTCTCCCGGCGTGCCGCGGCGTCAACCTCGCAGACGTTGCAGTGCTACCTGGCACTTTGTTGCGCTCTGTATACACCTACTGTGGATCCTACACTCCAACCCCTTTACCGTCTCTTCTTGCTCTTCTTCTGCGCCCTTGCACCACCACTGGATTGATGGACTGGTGGTCGGCTGCTCCGCTGGTAGGGCCAAGATGTGCTGTACATCACGGCGGGACCATGGCTAGTAGCGCTGTCACCGCCCACCGGTGTCACATCGCAATGCACGCAATGAGGTACCGGTACCCACATCGATGGATTGAGCACCCCACAAGTGGCCACTGCTTGTCACTGAATCAGCGCGCCGGTATGGAGTATGGTACTGCAGACCCTCTAGGCCATTGTCAGGCCACTAGGATGCCCATGCATTTTTGCTTCAGGGCCCTGCCTGCCGGCTCTGCCGACCCTTGTTTCCATGTTTTCTGGACGCGGGCCCAGGTGTCCAAGTCACATTCAATCTCCTCGGGATTTGGTTTGGGAGGGCCCTCACGAAGCCTTCTTTTTTCCACACGGGTCTCGCCCGAACCAGCCGTTGCATTGCTACCTCGTTTTGAGGCTGCTTCTGTTTCGGAGGCTGCGCCCTGTGGGCTTGCCTGTGGGCTTGCCGCTGGGCTTGCCGCGCTTCGGACATTTTGTGCTCAGTTCCAGAGGCCAGTGTGTCCCAGCAACCCATGATGAACAGCTCGGCAGATCTTCCTCTCCATCCCTTGAGCTCGGAACCAAGGCGCCACTGAGGCTTTCTCATTGGTAGTACTGCCTATTCTAGCTGACATTTGCTTGCTATATCCTCGGATCTGATAACCTAGGAGTCGCAAATACTTTAGGCTTGAGACAAGCAAGTGGTCCGAGGTCGAGCCGTCGGCAATGACAAAGTGACGCCAACTTCAAGGCGACGAGCACAGACTTGTCACCTCTTCTAACAAGCACCCCGACAGAGGCGAGCCCCGATTGTTGTAATTTCGTATCCAGTTCTGGTGCTGGACATGTCTCTGAACTACGCCGGTTGTTTCTACATATTGCCTCTCCCCGGGACCTGGAACAGAGCTGCTTCTATTCTGTAAAACCCCAAGCCCGGGATCGAGCGCTCGAGTTACGCCATCAAAACACGGCTTGATATCTCTTTCCTCTATGCTTTTCATCTGGTAGACAAGGATGAAGATGATGCGACTGATGCCATCATCACTCCTACAGTCAACTTCGGAACGTGGCTGGCCAGGCGCTACCTCGGACTCCGAAGACCGTCACGTTCTCTGGTAGCATGAACCGATTGAGCCGCCTGGCGTTGGGGATTCGAATCGACAGTGGGATGATCTGTCGTGGAGAGCCAAACCCACAGAAAAACCCCTAATACCACGTGTGGATGCTGGTGAGCGCGCACGTCTTTTTTCGTATGACTATGTATGTACCCGGAACATTTCTTTCCAGCTTCCACAGCTTCTCAAACGACGGCGGGGGTATTATGCAGGCGACCCACTTCGCTAAAGGTACTTTGGTAGAGGTATTCCGTACATGACACAGAGCAGGTCCCGGGTCGCCACGAGTAGACCATACCTGAAGGATTCGCACTTACAGCCACCAGGCATCTTGGAGAGTCGCTTAACTCAGGATATCATAGCCAGTCGTGCTTCAAGCGGCCTTGTTGTCGACCTGCGTTACGTGGTCGGGCCCCAGCCTTGATTGGATACGTCTGGGGAATCGATTGTCTCGTCATACCTACCTGTTGAGCGCTCTGGGCGGTGGGTAGGTAGCTTTCAAGCAAAGCACGCACAGGCTGCGTGGGGTTGGCGGTTGGCGGTTGGCGGTTGGCCAACCGGGACTTTACTCAGCACAGAGCACAGCGTTTCTTTGCACCAGACACTTACTACGTATGTGTGGGTGGTGGTCTTAGCGACCCCGAGTATGGCACACTGGCACCACACGACGGTACAGTACCACACTGGCATGGTTCCATCTAGGTATTATACAGCATGCCCCCTGGTTAGAACCCCCAGCCCGACGACCTCGTTCTTGGGATCCACTCCCAAAGGCCCATCCGGTATCCGTTACCCAGGCAAGCATGGCGCAGGAGCCAGCAGGCAAAGCGCATACATACAAGGCACAACTACCAACGAAGACATTTATTTTCAGACCTCTGTCTTGGCTCTTACTTCTTCCCGGCTTCCTTTCTTCCTATGCCAGAAAGTGTGTGCAATGAATGACTAGCAGCGGTGGGGCCCAGATCAAGTGGCAACTACGCAGTAATTCACCGGTGATTCTTGGCTGGTCACAGGCCAAGCAACTCTGTCACAGCGACTAGACCGACTCTATTTGTGCCAGACGAACACAGTATCTTGTGAGTCTTTCCCAACCGTACGGCGTATTATCGCCTCGTCTGTCTACTTGTGGCCCGTTGCGGCTGCTCGTGAGGGACTCGAGGTGAATCTCATCGCTTTGCTTGCCCGCGCGCAGTCCAGTCCTCTTTGGACTGCAGTACACCACGCGGAAGGGGGACAAGCACTTGGCCAAAGGCGTGCCTAAAGGCATGCCGTGCCCAAGGGCGTGCCCAAAGGCGTGCCCAAAGGCGTGCCCAGTCCCATTCCGGGCCTGCCTAGTGCAGCACTCACGAGGGTTGCGCTGACCATTCGGTGCTTCAGGGCTGGTGTGAGGGTCGTGACTGGTCCGCGAGGCTCCCTGGTCCGGCCCATGCACCTATCCTTACCTGCCAGTCGCTCTTCTGGGGCTGCTCCCAACCTTCATCGGACGTGCATACTGCGACCGTCACCCTTTCCACTCCAGCCAAGCTCAATTTGCCTCGATTTGCCTCGTCGACAGATCGTGGCCTCTTGTATATGAAGCAAGCCGCCGACCACCACTTCCATCGCCCACCCGCCCACCGACATTCTCGTCGTCGTCCACTGCTCTGACACAGTATCTTTGTGTGAGACCAGCACGGCAGATGTTCCCGAGAACCCGGAAGCAGTAAACTCTCCTGGTCCACCACCCTCGTTTTCCTCACGTCGCCTGGGACGGCTACCTCCGGCATATTCAGCAGCCACTGCATCTCGATCAAGAAAGCTGTCTTCCGTATGACCAGTGGGCGAAAGGCAGCCCTGTAGTCACAAACTCGGAACGATCGCATGTTATAGTACGCTGTCCCCATAACTCTTTGATACTGGCTATCCAAGTCCCTCCCTGGTGTCCCACCAACCCTCCAAGGGGCTGGCTTGACGGAGACGATCAGGCAACCGCAGCCAGGAGACACGAAACGATCGAGGAGATCGGGAAACGAAGACCGTCGCCCTGGAGATCATCTCCTACCATTGGCTTTGCGCCCGTGTTTCGTGTGTCGTTGGAGGGTGGTCGTAGTGGTCAATGTTTGGACTCGCCAGATCCTCACCACGTAGGCGAAAAGGTCTCGATGTCGCAGAGAGGCACTACCTCTCGCCCGTCTTCTCGTCGCCGCTCGCATTCGCAGTCGACAGGTGCACACGCCTCGCCCCCGTTGCAGCCAGGACGACCACCGCGAGACGACGGTGGAGCTGCCTCTCCCAGCGAGCCTGGCGGTGCAGCAGCAGTCTTCCAAGGTCACGAGCCCCCGCGACAGGCTACCCCGAGAAGCCTTGGTGTTCACACGATTTTGAACCCGTCCGATCCGAGGGATCAGCAGCAGCAGCAGCAGCAGCAGCAGCAGGGACCTCTCCTGCCCAGTCAGCGCTCCTACGACGGCGGCGGCTCTCCTCCTAGCAGTGGAGGAGCACGGCAGTATGGCGTTCCTGGCTCACCGTACCAGACCTTCGCTGCCCGGGCACCCTATGACGGTTCGGCAGGGCCAGGATTCGCCCCTGGTCCGACAACGTCAGCACCGCCTTCCGCTCAACAAGAACCGCCGACCTCTGGTCGCGCCCCGCCGCCCACTCTGGGCGCGGCGAGGAGAATATTGACTCCCAGATCGCCCAGACCACGAAGCTTCAGTCGCGTGGCGACACCGTCAGGCTATGCCGATTCGCAATCGCTATTTGATTATCCGCCTCCTTCGACAGGTCGGATGGGTGGCCCTTCACAGGGCCAACCTTCACAGGGCCAACCGCCTTTTCCAGGGCCTCCTCCACCACACGCGCCACTGCAGTCTCCCCGTACGAACCCACTTGGCACGGCTCCGAACACCTCGGCGGCACCTCGCTCTTACTCGCAGCCGGCTTTCCATCCCAACGCGCCCCCGTTCCCGTTCCCTCAGCACCCGCCACGGCCCGGGATGGCCGAGCGAAGTCAGCAGGGAGGCGCCCCTCCGTATCTGCAGGGGCAATTCGGGCTGCCACAGGGGAGGGCGAGTGGCTACTCACCTGCCGGTGGGCCTTCTGGGGATCCGAACTTGTCCACTGCCATCATGAGTGCGCTGCAGACCGGAAGTGGTGCAGCGCATCACGGGCAGGAGGCGCACCCGCACCTGACGCTCCACACGAACACGGGAGAACACATCACCGTGCCGCTGGATGTGCACCAAGGCTCGCGGCAGGCCGACGAGAAGCGCCACCGCAATGCCGGCGCCTCCGCGCGGTTCCGCGCGCGCAAGAAAGAGCGGGACAAGGACATGCGCGACACCCTGAACCGGCTGGAGAGCGAGAGCCGCGCGGTGGCCCGGCACAACCAGGAGCTGCAGGCCGCGGTCGACTTCTACCGCGGCGAGCGCAACCGGCTGCGTGACCTCGTCCTGCGCACACCCGAGCTGCGGGAGCACGCC
>JASMMZ010000003.1:2537511-2690416 GCA_038502455.1 Anisogramma anomala
GTGGGTCGTCCATGGTTGGCAGGTCTGCGTGGTCTGCGTGGTCTGCGTGGTCTACGTGGTCTGCGTGGTCTACGTGGTCTGCGTGGTCTACGTGGTCTGCGTGGTTTGGAGGAGGTCTCGGTGCAATGGTGGAGGGTTGGATGCTGCGTTCGTGATTGGAGGGTGGGTTGGAATACGAGGGGTGTGGCAATGTTGGAGGAATGTGGTTGGATTTGGAGGGCGGGGCTGACAAGGCGCCTGCACCTTACCTCGGCGTGCTTACCTCAGGAGAAACTCAGATGTCGTATCTTGGCAAGTTTTCAAATCGCGGTGGTCTGAGCCGTGAGGTATTTGCCGAGATAACCTGCACCATGCGATGGATGACTTGGTGGGAAAATACCTCCCTCGCGCCCCCATCACGGGTTGTTCGTGCTTAGGAGTGAGCCATGTCGCTTCGCCTCGCCTTGAAACAGAGGACAGTGCCGTAGCTATGCCATCCCAGTGGACAGACGTGTCACCGTGGGTCACCGCGAGTCACCGCGAGTCACCGCGAGGTGTACGATATACGCGCTGGCGGCTGTGCCTGTGCCAGCAACAATCTCGCAATTTGGTCTCGAACTGGAACCACCAAGACTCGGTCCACTAGCCACGAGACGGCTCAATACGTTGCAGCTAGCCTTTGCACCAAGTATTGACCGGCCTTGACAGCCTCATACTTCTTGTCCGCCTCGGCTGAATACGTGCCCGGGATCGCCTCGATCAGGCTTTGGGAGTTGGGGCTGCAGAAGTACCTGTGCTCCGGTCAGTTCGCCCATCCTGACCAGCAAAGTAAGAAACGAAGACTCACGCAATAGAATATCGCGGTGGGTGCACCTCCGTCTTCCTCGGCGGCTCGACAACCCGGTGTACGGTGCTCTTGATGGTATCATTGCTCCACCGCGCCAGCAGATCGCCCGCGTTCACGACACACGTGTCCTCGATGGGCGTGGCATCGACAAACACGCCGCCGGGGCTCTGCACCTGCAGGCCGCCGGCGGCGTCCTGGAACAGCAGCGTGATGCTGCCGTAGTCCGAGTGCGCGCCGGCGCGCACCTGGCCCGGGCTCGCGCGGAAGACGGCGCTGCGCACGGCCGGGTAGTGCAGCAGGCGCAGCGTGTTGTTGGCGTCGCCGACGAAGGCGTCGAAGTAGTGCGCGTCGGGCAGCCCCATGGCGACGGCGATGGCGCGCATCACCTCGACGTGGATGGCGGCGCACTGCGCGTGGAAGGCCGCCATCGTGGCGCGGAAGCCGGCAACGGCCGGGGTGCGGGCCTCGTCCGGCCAGCGGTTCGCAAAGGCCGGGTCGGACTCCCGGCCGATCTCGAAGGACTCCTTGATGTCGGGGCTGGCCTGCTTCAGCTTGGCGACCTCGTCGATGTCGGTGAGTTGCGTGACTTTCTCGCGGCCAGGTGCTGCGCACGATATCAGTAGACAGTGTGTAGCAAGATGGGGAGGGGAACTTGTACCTGAGTACCCCCGATTCGCCTCGGGGGACGTCCAGCCGAGGGCGAGTTTGTCGTCGGGGCTAAGCTTGTGGAAGAAGTTGGCCGAGGTGTCGAAGACATGCTTGCGTGTGTGTGGGCTGATGGGCAGGTTGCTCAGGTAGACGAAGCCAGCTGTCTGGAAGCCTTTTAGGATGGCATCTGCCGTCTCCTTGCGCTGCGCTGGGGCACCGTGGAGGAATTTCGAGAAATCGACGAGCTGACGAAGAGGGGGTTTAGTGGGCTTCGTGCTTGTCGGGACGTGCTACGCTCACCCGCGCGCGACTAAACTCACCGGGATCAACAACCCGCCATTGTCGACAGCGGCCTTCTCCATCTTGGGAGCGTTGGTGGTGATGTGCTGGGTGCAAGGCTAGAATGTACGAGGCGGCAGGCGCATGCCACAAGACAGAGAGAGGTGAGTGCGGCAGTATGAGAGGCCATCATCTGGGTGCACTTGCCAGGACCGGGCGGGGTAATTTGTCTGCCTACTGTACCTACTTCTTCACCCGCGCCGACGACGTCCACTTCCACTACCCTCTGTTGTCGACGGCGTATCATCAACCCTCCCCAGTCCCCAGCCATGGCCGAGCAGTCGGCCGCTGCACCTGCCAAGGTCGTTGACATCCACACGCACATGTACCCGCCCTCGTATATCGACCTCCTCGCCGCCCGCAGCGAAATACCTCTGGTCCGGACCTTCGCCGGCGTACCGGACCCGCGTCTGATCCTCCTCGAGGCCGAAGTGCCCTCCCTCGCCGCCGCCGATGCTTCGTCTTACCCGCCTGGCAGGCCCTTAACCAAGCACTACTCGTCCCTGGCCCAGAAAATCCACTTCATGGACACCCACGCCATCGACATCTCCGTCCTCTCGCTCGCCAACCCGTGGCTGGACTTCCTCGAGCCCGCCGTGGCCGGCGCCTACGCCGAGTCCGTCAACGACGAGTTCAGCACCATGTGTGCCGCGCACCCCGGCCGCCTCTTCTTCTTCGCCGCCCTCCCGCTCACCGCCCCGCCGCCCGCCATCCTCGCCGCCATCGCGCGCCTCCCGGCCCTCCGGTTCTGCCGCGGCGTCGTCCTCGGCACCGCCGGCCGCCGCGGCGCCGGGCTCGACGACCCCGCTCTGCTGCCCGTCCTGCGCGCCCTCGCCGCCGCCGGCCTGCCCGTCTTCCTGCACCCGCACTACGGCCTGCCCAGCGCCGTCTGGGGCCCGTGCGCCGCCGAGTACGGCCACGTGCTGCCGCTGGCGCTGGGCTTCCCGATGGAGACCACCGTCGCGGTCGCGCGCATGTTCCTCGCCGGCGTCTTCGACGCCGTGCCCGCGCTGCGCCTGCTGCTCGCGCACGCCGGCGGCACGCTGCCCTTCCTCGCCGGCCGCATCGAGAGCTGCGTGCGCCACGACACGCGCCTGGCCCGCGCCGCCGCCCCCGCCGCCGCCCCGCCGCGCCGCACCGTCTGGGACGTGCTGCGCAGCCAGGTCTACCTGGACGCCGTCATCTACTCCGAGGTCGGGCTGGCGAGCGCCGTCCAGGCGAGCGGGGGCCCGGAGCGGCTCCTGTTCGGGACGGACCACCCCTTCTTCCCGCCGCTGGAAGGCGACGAGGACGGCGAGTGGGAGAGCGTTCGCTTGAACGCCGTGGCTGTCAACAAGGCGCTGGGAGAGGGCTCGAGCGAGGCGGCGGGCGTGATGGGGGCCAATGCTGTCAGGGTGTTGAAGCTGTATGGTGAATGAACAGAGGGGCCATGGGATGCTGCCCAAAGACAACTACCTGCATCGAATGCGAAAGCCGTTATGGTAGCTTTTGACGTCGCTACTACCGGGAAGCCCGGCCCTCCCGATTGAATATATTGATCTCGGCCGCCGCACGCCTACTCGTTGACATGGGAGCAGTCATACCACATCAAGTCCCATCGGATTTCCGCTACACATAGTTTCACGTTGAATTTAGTAACTGTTGATGGGCCTTCAGACATTGCAACGTTGTCGATTCGAATCGTGGTCCAACAGTAGTATTGCGTGGTCAAGTGGTGCATGTATTGTTCTAGGTTTGGCAGGCCAACCACGTATTGGTGGGAATCCCTGAAATCCCTCCTCCTTTCGTCGGCCAGACCCCTGTCAATTCCAGTCTGTTTTACCCCCAAATTAACTCCCATTACAACCCTTCGCCCCACAGTTCCGAGTCTCGACTTGATCAACTCCCGTACACACGTCTTTCGCCACAGACTTATACACCTAACTCAATGAAGTTTTTTAGTTCATGAGATATAAAGATGTGGAATATTTTATGTTGGAGTCTTGGTAGGCCTTTATCGTTGCAACGTAGTCGATTCGAATCACTGTGGTCGAAGTAACTGGTGTTGCGTTGATATTGTTGGTTGCGATGTTCCAGTCCTAAGTTTGGCAGACCGCTAGCCGGTCTGCACACTAATTTGTATGGCCAAACGCTTTGGCCTGTGCCCCACTTTGAAGTGGGCACCTACTGCACTGCACTTGTAGTGCAGTGTATTCAAATCCCACAAACTACAGTCAATTTGCAGTACGTACAGTCAACTTTACTGTAAGTATAGTTGACTTGATCATACTGTATTTGATTGTTATTTTAACACTGGCGGCTTTTTGTTTTGTACGTGCACGCTAACGTGGCGTGCCATTAATTGGTGGCAATATCTGAAATCCCTCCTCAATCCACAAGCCAATAATAAGCCAGACCCCTATCAATTCCGATTAATCTGTACTGAAATCGACTTTAATTACGGCCCCTTTTAGCCTTTTTTCTCCACCCCTCCGGGGCTTCCGTTCCTTAACTCCCGTATATAAATCTTTCGCTATAAACTTATACATATTACGTATTTCGCTACTTACATACCTTTTGCCAGTAATTTAAACTACTATTATTATTACTTTTATTATCGTTACTATTAATATTACTACCTTAATAATCTTTAAGTTTGTCGGGGAAATCTTATTCCTTTACGTTACGTGCTGAGCGGTTTATGTAGCTCTCGATTTGTATAGTTAGCATATTACTATTTATAAACCTTTTTCAAACGTTATTAAACGTAGCCTTAGTTATAGCGTTAACGGGATTATTTTAACTGTTAATTTACTGGAACGTATTGATTTCCTGGGTTTTATATACATTTTTTCAAGTTATTACATTTATTATTAAACGTTTATTATTAGTCGTCCCTAATTTGAATAGGTATTTGTAAAGGCTCCAGAAGTTAATATATATTATTATATGTATAGAAAGAAATTTCAGTTATTTGGTAATAATCTTTAGTAGGATAGTAATTACTATACCAATATTAAAGTCTGCTATTATGTCATACACTATTAAAACTAATACGGTTCGTATAATGCGCTTATACTTCACGGATATTTGATATATAAGGTTTCTGGTAAATATAAATTGATACTTCAACTTTTTCTCGTTAAGGAACATTATTAGAAAGTCGATTTACGATATAAGATTTATATTATTAATGAATAACCTGTCCATAAAAATTATTAACCTCGCTTTTGTTCAATTCACTGGAATTGTATTAATTCCTTTTAAGTACTTAAATTATTATCAAATCTTATTATTTAACTTGTCAAAATCTTTATCATATGGATCCTATATTTATATCGTAATAAAAAGGTTACATGATACTTTCGGTTAACATAATGTAACAATATAAACTGTATAGGCTTTGTACTTTAGGTATTTTTAAAATTTTAACTCGTTGGTCTTATCAATGATTATTAAGCTTATAACTTATCTTTTTAACTTAAGTTGATATAAATACTGTTTTGAAGAGCTTTAGACGTTGTAATATTGTCGATTCGATTTGTCGAAGTAACAGTAGTATTACGTGATTAAGTGGTGGATATATTATTTTAGGTTTGGCCAACCATTAATCGGTCTACGTTATAATTTGTATGGTGAATTTCTTGGCACGTGCCCTAATGTAAAGTAGGAGTATACTGTATTTGACTTAAAGCTAATATAGTAGGCTCACACAAAACAATTTACTCAATTTGCAGTTAGTATAGTTGACTTTACTATAAGTAAAGTTGACCTACTGCATTATAATTACTATTATTTCAACACTGGCAGCTTTTTAGTTTATGCGTGTACGCCAGTGTGGTTAACTAATCTTTTCCGGTAACTTCTAAATTATGACCTCGTTAATTAGCCAAATCTCTATCAATTCTAGTTAACTTTTATATCAAATTGCACCTATTTATATTCGAATTAACCATAATTGCCGTCGATTATCCTATGGCTCCAAAGTTCGGCTTTGTCGATTTCTATAAAAAGATTATCCTTTATAGGCTTGTGTAAACTTTTCAACAATACTAATTAAGCAAATCTGTTGGTAGAGTCTAAAAGACCTATTCACATGAAAAGGTAAATTAGAAGAGTAATCGTAAGATTGATAGTTGTAGTATTAAAGATGATAATTAAAAAGTATCCAGAGGTGTACGTCACAGATGAAGGCTTATAAGCCCTCGCTCAGAACGTATGACTTTAGAATTATCTTTTAGACCGCTCCATGCATTGCTGTCGGATTAGAATAGTATTTTAGACCGATTTATACATGGTACACTTTTGCGTCTTGCAAGAGTACAGCCTATAACGTGACACGTAATCGTGCATCCTGTAAGAGTATACACTGTAATATAGTGCACTGCTCTTTAGCTTATGTATACTATCTGTAAAGGTATATAGTAATATTTACACAGGCAATCTTTTTTTCTTCCTTATATACTTCGTACCTATAGCCTAATAGTAACAGTGTTGTTGTTGTATTAATCGCAAAAGGTTTAAATTAGCAGTAGTGACAGTGTTATTGTTGGCGTATTAGTCGAAAAAGGTTTAAATTGGTAGTATTGATAGTGTGGTTAACGCATTAGTTGTAAAGGGTTTAAATTGGAAGCTCGACTGAAATCAGTAAAGTCTGACCGCAGTGGTAAATATAAGTTGGCCCTAGTTGGTGTAGCTAAATAGAAGCGATATGGTTGGTAATAGCACTTTTTATTGTTTCTGACAAAGGTGGTTGCGCAAGAGTGATTGCATAAGGGTGATTGTGTAGGGTGATTGCGTAATTACGTGATAGGTTAGTATAAAAAGATATATCGTCATCGTTTCAACTAAAACTTCCTTTTTTTTTTAAAAAAAAATGCGGGTAGTTCCAGCCAATGTAAATCCCTATTCTAACTCACTTTTGGTCTATCCTAATAAACCAAGCTGCTTTAATATTTAGGTTACTTGGACTACATATATACTAACCTATTTCCCTGAACAAATATCGCGTAAAAATAAAACTGCCAGACACTGTTTGGCGCGAGAGCGTCAGCGCTTCGCCGCCGCTGTAACCGCCATAGCCGCTGCCCCTAGTATCATTACCACCACCAGCAGTAGTAATAACCCGCCCTCGTCTGGCTTAATCTCTTTAATTGCCGTCATGCCACCCGACCTCGCCACACCGCTTGCCGCTACGCTACCAAATCCTACTGCCCCTATGCCGTCCAGCCCAGCCACCGCCTTCGCTTCGTCTCTCCCTGCCGCCGCAACGCTGACCTCCTCCTTTCCCCCCTTTCTCTCCCCCTTCCCTAGCTCGAGGAAGGAGTAGGGGATTCCTAAGGTTATAAACCTTACCTTCTCCTTACGGGTAAAGACTCTATTACCCATAGAGGCCCCTTTATGTTATAAGCGTAACCTAACGTAATTACATTAGGGTACGTATTTCCTAGTTTATTCGTTTATATACCTTTAACCTGCTTTTTGGTAAATAAGAAGCACGAAGCGGATTTCCTTCACCGCCTTGAGCTTCATATCACTAGAGTACGCCGTAAAGTCTTTTTAACGCGTTAAACGTTAAAACAACGTACCCGAATCCATAGCCTTAGACCGCTAATAAACACGCCATGTGCATCATTTATTTCGTTCGCAGCCGTAGGAAAATCTATTAGCGATTGCCACGAAAGCGGGGGTCGCTCGGCGCGCTATTACCGTTACGAGCGGACTGATATCTCGTATACCCCCGTTCCTATAATTTTAGGGCTGTAGGTCGAGAACGTTCTACGTACCTGCCAGCTCTTTAGTAAGTTTTAACCGAATCCCAAAACAATCTCTGGCAAAAACACTCGTTTAAGGCGAATCGGAAAAAAAAATCACCGCAAGTAACTAAAACAAGCCGATATTAATTAGTAGTAGGCGTTAACCAGCGAACCAAGGAGACGGTAACCGCCATCGCCGCCTGGAAACGGGGCCTACGTATATATTGCGTAAGTGAGTTCGACGGTATTATCGTTCGTCACCGTGAAGAGGGTGATTCCTCCCCTATACCTTTGCTCAAAGGCATAACTAATAAAGTGTAGGGCCACATCTTTGCTGACACTGATAATGTCGTTAACAGTAATGGCGGTAACGTTAGCATAAAGAGGGAGAATGACGGGGAGGATAGTAGGCACGCGGCAGCGTCGCTCTTTCCCTTTAGTAGTAGATAAATACTCCTTCGACCGGACCGGTGTATCTGGATATAGTGTAGTACGTTACATAGTAATATTATAGATTTTTATAAATTAAATGTTTAAAGTGATAATCCTATTATAAAAATGTAAAACAAAAGAATTAATATGCTAGAATCGGTATATGGAAAGCAAAACAAAGAGGTAATATGCCAAAATCGGTGCGAACAATCGTATAAGGCAGAAGTAAAAATGTGAATCGGGGCGAATGACATTGATAGGCCGATCCAAGTTGTCGAAAATAGTTTTAGCGGCCTATTAGGGTTGCAAACCCTTTTTAATAACCTTGATAAATAACGTACTTATCTATATAAGTGTTTTTAAGGCGCTGTTCGGTATTTCCTTTATTATTTCGTTTACTAAGTTTGATTTGCTATTAATTTATCTGGTTTTCTTGATTTCCAGGCGTTTATATAACTCGCGTAAAGCTATAATATCGATTATCAGTCGTTTTTCGTTTGTAGTACCTAGTTCAATTATGCATTTATAAAACGAGAAAGAATTAGTATAAATAACCAGAGGGATAGAGCGTAAATTAAGGTTGGAGATAATCATTCGGATTATTATCGTTATAGTAATGCCCGAATCGAAGCCTTTAACTATATCATAGATTTTGGAAACAAGGACGTTTTTCGTTACCATTTTACATTTGGTGGAACTTTGATAAATAATGTTTTTACGAAGTGTAAAGCCGTTTTGAGCCAGTAGTTCGTTTCCGAGGATGAAAGCGAAGCCAATTTATAATCTATAGTCGTTATTATTAATAAAAAAGTCATTAGTAAAAAAAATAGCTTTGTAATATATATATCCAACGGTATAAATTATAATCTTCGCTTTGGATCATCTATTTTCCATAAAAGGCGGTTTTTAAGCGCCTTATATATATAGTCCATTGGGTCGGTTTAGTATTACGCGGCGACCGAAAGGTCGAATGCCGTTTCTGGTTATGCTATAAACGCAACCAAAACTCCGCGTATGCGCTGGCATTTGTATTTGTTGGCCCGTTTTTCATTATCCAGGATAATAAAAGCTACCTTATCCAGTTATCGTTTTTACTTAAGTTTCAAAATACCGCTTCGAAGTGTAATCATAATACTATTAAAAATCGATTATATTATCTTTTAACAGGTAGGCTTTAAGCTTTGCCTTTAAGTCGGTCTTTAAAAGTTTCCTTTCCTTAAACGCGGAGAACGAGGCGTTATACAAGGTTAAAGTGTTGTTTGTTTATATTCCTATAAGTGTAAAACCCTCTAAACGGGTAGTCGATACTAACAAATACGGGTTCAAGGTTAAATTTATTATTTTAAGTCGTTCCTTATAGTGTTTTTCATAAGTTTCGTATTAGTATATACCGGTTTTAGCTATGCCATAAAGAGGCTTTAGAATACGTAAAATCGTTTTAGGCGGGTAGTGTTATTTAAGGTCTTTTGGTAACTTTACGTAAATCCGCCGTTTTCATCGTTTCTCAAATTATATGTAGACTTATATTATATCCCGAAGTTCAACATATAAGTTATACGGTTTGTTAAAGAAGTCTATGAGTATAAGAACCAGGCGGTGGCTGGCTCGTTGTAACGTAGGTAGCTAGGTTATAACGTTCTTTTTGCCTTAATTGTTATAACCTTTAATAATCAGGCGAGTCTTTTCATAAGGTTTTTTAGTTTTATCTTTTACCTCGTAAACGAGGCGGGTTGGGAAAATTTTATAAGTACCGTAGATAATGGGATCGAATTATTTAAAGTAAAAGACGTCTTAATCGATTAAGGTTAAAATCTCTATTTGGGTAAATTATTCGAATGAGGTACCTAAAGTAGTAATAATACTTTTATAACGAAGTTTCAAACTAATCTTACGGTTTACCAATTCCTTTTACGTGATAAAAGAGTCTGTAGTAAAGTTTTTAAGGCTTTTTTTTCGTTTTCGAGCCGAAGGGTCGTCCTCAGCGGCGAGGTTTTAGTGGGGTTGATATAAATGTATTGTTTTTATATAGTGTAATTGGGCTAAAATCGTTTTTTAGAGCTAAATTCGTCGTTCCAAGAGATGGAGTGTAGGCGATTTTGATCGTTTTCGTTGTTTTGGGGGGTGGTATATAGGCGGTTCTAGTCGTCTTAAAGATCCTAACCAATTCCTTTCACCTCCTTTTTATACTTACGTACCATTATCAATCGGAATGAACTTATGCTGTTTATCAGATTAACAAACATATTATAACCTTTAAACCCGTTAATCTTCCAAGGTTCAGTCTATTTATCCTTTGTTTTTTAAATTGAAACTTTAAACTGTCATGTCAAATCTAAAACTCTGGCCTCACGTAAGCCATTCCTTATAGCTAACGCTTTGAACACGTCGTTCTTAGCTTGTAATAACCGTAAATCTACCATAACTTTTGCCACTGAATTGGCTCTCTATATCGTAAATGGTAATGGTGTAAAATTTATGTGAATCCTTTAGTAAGCCACGAAAACGAAAAACGTAAAAATAAGCCTATTCGAGCCAAAAGTATTATTAACGGCGCTAACTGCTATCTAAAGGATAGACTTCTTAAAGTTGCTACCCTTTAACTTTTTCGATAATATTATATACGCTTTTTTTAATGGTTTGGAGTACCGTTCGTATTTTCTAATACCCTATAAAGATTTTACTAGGATTTATCAACACTTATTGCCAGCTATCCGGGCCTTAGTACGATACTCGATAAAGTCGAAAGCCGTATTAACGTTGTATATAATTCAATTAGGAGGCCTAAAGTAAACGTTAAACTAATAGTTAACTAAAACGTCCTAATAGTCTATAATGAAGACGTTTCGTGTAAATTTGGCGGCCTAAAACAATATTACTACATCGACGGCGTAAAGGATTGGATAGCGTTTTAAATATATAATATTAAAGATTACCTTATAGTTAAAGTTCATATGGTTTTAAAGGCGAAACTTAAACTGTCGTAATACCTGTAAATATAGCTAATACTTATAACAAAACTTTTCGATAACTTTAAGTACGCTCTTTCCTATATCTGTATGGCTTATGGCATAAAGTAGTCGTAAAAGGCGTTTTATAGTCGGGTGTTCAAATCTTTAGTATAATACACGTAATTCCGGATATATTAAGTAAACGGCCTCGATTATACGTGTTTTTAAGAAGAATTGTAAGTAGTCGAACTTAAGCCTGAAAGATATGAAAATATTATTTAAATCGCGGACAAGTTAATTAATTGTATTACAGACTTCGATTCCGAGCTTATTTATATTAATTAGTAAAATTAAAAATAGTATTTTAAAGTTTATTACGTAAAACTTAACCGGTTCGAAACGTGTATTCACGACGACTATTTCGAGCGAAGACTCCTTACTTTTACTAAATTAAACTTTTCTGTATTTCCCTATATAGTTTAACTAAAACTTCGAAAACTTTGCCGTAAACGCGTCGAACTAACGTTTTTCGGCCGTCGAAATTTCGGCTTCTTTAATATTAGATATAATGCCTTAAAACCTGTTTCCGTACCTGTTAAATAACGTGAATTGTAACATTATATAAACGTCAAACACTTTCTTCGTATAATCCAATCCGACGATATAATTAAAAGAGGTGTTTTACAATCCGATAAAGATACACTAGGCGTTTCCGTTGTTTTAGGCTGATATATAGTCGTTATTATCCTTGAGTTCATCCTTTCTGGATATATTATCGTATAAATAGACATTAAGTTCGTTATCAACACCTTTTTATTCGGCTGTATATACTTCAAAGTTGGCCTCTATCTGATTCTCGGGTACGTAGTCATCCTAAAATTGTTGTTTGGTCCGAATTTGCTTGTGGATGGGGTAGTTTGTAAACTAATAGCCGATTTTACCGTATATTATATAACGCTTTTATAAACTTATAAGACGCTATATATCTTTTTGCAAATATTATGATGTCTTTGGTATATTTCTTTCATTTTCGAACGATAGTTTTTGTTTTTTGTCGTCGGGGCTTTTTCCTTGGTACCTATACCCCGGGATTTCGTTTTACTTAGGGTAAGCCTTAAATTTACGGTTGAAAACATGGTAAATTATTTCGAAAAGGTTTGCTTTGGTGCTTTGGTCTTCGTTTCTTGTTTTATTAGTGAAGAATATTAATCCGAGGCTTGCTTACCTGCGTATGGAAGTTTCAAGCAATATTTTAAGGCTTATACAAAATGCTTCCAAGTCTTTTTTTTTTTTTTTTTGGTTTGAAAAGTGTAAGTTGGAAATGCGGGTTTTCACGACAGGTTTTTTGTTATTATTCAAATAAATAGTTTTTCGTCTTTGTATTTCGGTCCGAGGGCTATTTATCATTTTCTGAATCTTGTCAATAGGGCGGTAAGGATTTCCTAAGGGTTTTTATCAGCATTTTCCTGCTGGTTTTTCTCCTACATCATATTAATTTAGTTTCTATCGTATAGCTCGTGATTAATCTCGGTGTTAAAGTGGAATTTAAGGCTATTGTAACACTCGGAGAATGTATTCACTTGTATAAGGTGGTATATATACCACTTTTTGGCTTGCTTGGAAAGTATGCCGGGTAGGGTAACGTGGAATTATAATGATTTAATATCTAATCTCTTATATTTGTTAAGTATAACGCGTATTTTATTGATTAGTACATCGGATGGTTCGCCGCTGTCATTATTATCCCTATCCTACAGCCTGGTAAAGTTGGTTAACTTTGTGGAGTCGCTCCTATTTGTAGGGAAACGATATAGTGTGAGGTTACAGTAAGGGTCGTAGTTAAAAGGCATTAGTCCGTAAAATGCGTATTGTAGTTTTACGCCGCTTATCTCCTCCTAAATCGGGGTGTTTTCTGTGTTTCGGCCGATTCTGTTGCGGCTAAATAGGCTATTTCTAGCGTTTGGGGTGTGTTTTTATCCTTGTATCGGTTTAAAATTACGTTCCAGGGAAGCTTCGTATTTAACCCTCGTTATAGATAATAGTTATGGTATCTTCTTCTTTTTTTGCTGATTTTTTTGTTTATGTTTTTTGTCGGGCGCCTAGTCTTGACGAATGTCGGATCCCAGTTTATAATAGTTTTTCAAAGCTTCACTTCGTCATCTATTCCTTTCGCTTCTAAAAGTAATATCCTTCCACAAAATCCGCTTCTATAATTTCTTGGTTCGTCTATTTAGGTATATATGTAAATTGAGTCGTTTCGGATAGGGCTTTCACGATGCGGTCGTTGCTTTCACCGGGTGTATTAATACCTCTGCTTTGTAATTTTTTCCGTAAGACTCTTACAACTTATCCATCTAACATTTGCCATATTTCCAACGTCCAGTCCCCAAAGTTTTCCTTAAAGTTATAAAGTAGGTCGCGTCCTTTAATATCGTTACTATAGTAGTTGTAGATTATGTTCGTGGCATATATATCTATGGTATAGAGATTGAAATTTTTTATTAGGGCCTCTATTTTATTGCCCTAAAGGTTAAGGTCCAAATGTTTAAAGATAGTGTTTCGGAACGACGTGTATGTAAAGAGATACTTTACATAATCGTTAGCTTTTGCCAGATTTGTTACTGGTAGAGCCATTATGTGTATGTAAAAGACAATTCTTGGTGATTTGAAATTCTAAGTAACGTGGTCAATGTAAAAATAAACAAAGTAATTAAAGCAGTCGAAATAAATCTTACTAGCACTTATTAGTGTAAATAAACTTTAAATGATACATAAGCAAGGCGTAACTACAGATTAGTTAAGTGTTTTAAATTAGTTTTGTTAACGTTAGTAGCGTTATACTAGCTAAGTAGCTAATAAAACTTAAAACATTACAGTTACTTAACTTAAAATACACAAGCGAACGTAGGAAAACTTGGAATAAATAGGGCGGATATAGGAAATTAGGTAAGGTAAGGGAAATGTCGAGTTGTCGTATACTCCAGTGTGTGTTGGTTTGTTCGTATGGGCGTTCCGTAGCAGAAATTGGTGGAGGAATCGGTTGGTCGTTTGGTGTGTAACCGATATTGCTAAAGCGATCGGGTTAATTGTTTGTGTATAATAGATATTATTTAAGTTAATCAAGTTGATTGTTTATATGTAACAGATATTGGCTAAAGCGAAAAATTGGGTGGATTCTATCAAAGGGTTCCGAAACTTAGTAGTTTTTGCTTACGTGACCTGATATATGACAGGACGCCTTTTAAAAAGGACTCAGGTTAATTGTTCAAAGCGCTAATATAAGTTGTTAGTGAACGAAACGGGGCTGATATTTTCGAAATTACTCCAGGTCTTATAGTCTTGTAACGCTTCGGGTTTCTCGGCGCTCCCGCGTAATTCCACACTCCTGTATAGTTTTTATAAGGCTTAGTATAAAGTAAAAACAGTTAATACCGCTATAACATCCTATTATAGGTATTTAACGAATACTTATTTCTTTTTTCTAAACTGTTTATAGTCGACCGAGTTGGATATTAATCAGTGTCGGTAGGGTCTAAAAGACCTGTTGACGTGAAAAGGTAACTTACAAAAGTAATCGTAATATAAGTAGTTGTAGTATTAAAAATAATAATTAAGAAGAAGTATCTAGAGGTGTACGTTATAAGTGAGGACCTATAAGCCCTCACACAGAACGTATGACTCTGGAATACTTCTTCTAGACCGCTCTACGCATTGCCATCGGCCTGGAATAACATTCCAGACCGATCTATACATGGTACACTTTTGCGTCTTGCAAGAGTGTAGCCTGTAGAGTGACACATTATCGTGCACCCTACAGGAGTGCATCTTGCAATACAGTACACTGCCCTTTGCCCTATGTATACTATCTGTAAGGGTATATAGTAATATATACAAAATCGCTATTATTAATTCCATAATAGTTTTCAAGTTTGTTAACATATCCCTAACTACCTTCAGATAATTTAGCTTTGCTGGACGGCCTATTAACTTAGCTTTCGATATTTATAGTTAGCCTATTATTATTCAAAAACCTCTTAAGGGCCTTGTTTAGTAATACTTTCATTGTAATATCAGCAGGATTATCTTTCTCGTTAATCCATCGGAACTCCTTCATTTTCCTCCCTTTATAGGCTTCGTAGAGTATTATTACGTCGATCATCAGGCATTTTTCGCTGGTAGTTACGATTTTCGAAAGATATTCGAATAAGCTTTTCGAATAAATACAAATAACCACCTAAATAGTAGAAATTTTCAGCTATCTGGTGATAACGTCAAGGGTTTCTTATAAAACCATGCTTATATTAAAGCTTACTATTATACTGTAAACCTTTAAAGCTAACAAGTTTCGTGTAATTCTTTTATATTTCATAAAAGTCTAATAAATCAGGTTTCCGATAATACTAAACTAATATTACCTCTTATTCTCGTTAACGATGGTTATTAGAAAGCCGATCTATAAAGATAGGTTGCTATTATTTATAAATAATCCATTTATAAAGATTGTTAACTTAGCCCTTAATAAGTCGATTGAGACTATATTCCGTTTGTTTCTTCCCGGTCCAATTTTCGTATTTTCCATTTAAACCTTTTATTCAACCGGTTCAAGTCTTTATTTGTTAGATCTTATATTTGTATGGTAATGGATAAATCGTAAAAAGCCTTAGGTTAACACAAGATAGCGATATAACTACCACGGTTACGTTATTTTAGGTACCGTTAAGCCGTAACTATGTTAGTTATATCGATTATAATCCAATGGGTCTTTTGGTCTTTTTGATAAAAGCTAAAGCCGGTACTAATACTAAATATACGAATAAATGATTTATTAAATTTGAATGGGTTTCCCCTTACGAATATTTTAACTGACTTGTAATTTTAAAATTGAAGTCATTAATCATTTGTTATTCCAATATGAAAAAACTAATCGTTCTAATGAAAAAGGTATCGTTAGTTTATATACGCAATAGGCTAAAGCACTTTTCTTGCTTACCAGTAAATACGGGTCGTATATTAATGACTTTATATCTAACTCCAACTTAAAGTGCGTTTAATAGATTAAAAACCAATAAATGCTTACTTCGGCCGATTATTACAATGGTTTCATATATCGTATTACCGTCCCCGGAGGGTAGATAATATATAGGTTTTATGGTAACTTTAGTAAGACAATCCGTTACAGTTCGGTTGCTAACTGAATATATACTTATATTATATTTCGGCTATTAAGCGTAGAGTTACCTTTATTTTCAACTAGTAAATTTACTGTTAAAGCGAATACTAAACGTTACCCAATCTGTTAAACCGTTACCTATTATGTAAAAATCCGGTTTTTATTTCTATTACCGTATTTTTAAGCGATTAAATGTAACTTTTTGTATAGATGCCCCGTAATCCTACCTTTAACTTTATAAATAATCCTCGACTTCAAAATAGTAACATTTGAGTCTCCAAGGTTAAAGTCGGTTTTCGATAAGAATTATATAGTTTTTCGAATTAGTAGGCTGTTAATTTAGACACTATTACTTTCTTCAAAAGGTTTGCGGGAAGTTTTGATAATACCTAATACCTAAAGCTTTAGTATTAAGTTTTCGTTATCCATTTCTTTTCTACTTAACCAAACATCATTGTTTATATGGCCTAGTGTATATTTCTTTTTTTTAACATTTCTTTTCTTCAGGTGTTATCCGTACTAGCAACCTTTTATCGGTTTATTAATAACGGATGAAAAAGTTCGTATTAGTTCGGTTATTTGGCTTAAAGGTCTTTCTTATTAATTACCCTAATATAAGGCTTAACGTAGGTAATACTGAATATTATAGGGCCGTTAATAGTTTTAATAATTACTTTAAAGTTAGCGATGGTTAAGATTCTATATAGACTCTTACATTTATCCGGCTTCTGCTACACGAATACTTTACTTCATAAAGGCAAAGAAGATACGTTAATAATCGCGGGGCCGTTCCTGGTATTAAAAACGCTATTAATTTGGCAGTGTACCCATTCCTTCTGCAGTTTCTTTAACGTTATCCTATAGGTTACAACTCTTTTTTAGGTACTTGTGTAAAGGGGCTAAAGCTGGAGCTGTTGCTCAAGGTGGTCGGATTCTGTCTATAAACCTTGATAAAGAAGAAGGAGAGGAAAGGTCCCTGCTAGGGAGTGTTTATGGAGCTAAGATGGTGCAACCCTCTCCCCAGTCATGTGACGTGTGGTAGCGTATCTTTAAGCGGCTTCCTCACTGATTTAAAACATCGCAGGAGCATGTAGAACTACCAGGGTTGGATCCCTGGTAATACTAGTCAGGTACTAGTCTGTAATATTACCCCTAAAGATACCCCTATCGTTCCTTTCCCCGTCGTTTTTTTTTTTGTATAATATTATTGTGGCCATAAGTATAAAGAAGGTACGCGCGCTTTTCAGAACATTATGGTTTCGTATAAAAAACACTAGGCTAACGTTACGTAAAAGGTGTTTTAACGTCTTTCTTTCTCCCCTATAAATAATTTTTAAATTCTTAATTACAAAGATATTCTTCTCCCTTCCTTTAACCTTTAACCTTTTTATGTAGCGTTAATACCTACAGCTATTAGTATAGCATTTTTTTGTTTTACAATTTCAGTATTTCTTATAACTCTCCTTATAACTTGATGATAAATCTCCAATTAGTCGCCGAGTAAACAAAGCTATTAGAAACGTGGGTTATATATTTTGAATCTATTTAGTCCTTACTATCGAATATAAAATTCCTGATGTTAAGGGTCATCGAAATATACTCCGACGGGACTCGCGAACAAATATATTTCAAATACGTTTATAAAATGACGTATAATCCCCAGAAATTCTGTTCAAAGATCAAAGGTAAGCGATTTCAATAATTACAAGGAAGATATTAACGAATGGTTAAATACTAAAGCCCGATACCGCATTCATTCCGTTAAGGTTATAGGTCGTAGTTTTGTTTATACGTAAATGTCGTTAAACCTAAACCCTAATATAAACAAAGCTATTAAAAAATTACTGAAAACGTGTTTGGCGTTTAACTTTTAGGATCTAGGTAAGTTTTCGTTTTATAAGCCGTTCCTTAGGTATTAACGAACGGTTAAAGAACATGTAAACTTAGGTAATCTCCGCCAAAAAGACTATGAAAACCCGTGGTTCCACGTAAAGTAAGGTTAATACCTGAAGCGGAGAGGGTTTTATTCCCGTTACTCACATGCCGTCTCAGGGCCTACGGGCCATACAATTGATAAACAAGGAACGTAATACTTAGGTAAGTTGCTTATAGCTAAGTGAAAACGTAGAAGGCGCGGTTAACGAGTAATTAGTAAGCGTTGTTAAAAACAATATAAAAGCATATTAAAGTCCCAAAGTGTATTAATATTAAACTGAATCGTATAGATGTTAAATTAAACTAACTTATTAAAATGAGTAAAAAATTGTTAGGTAAAGACTAGGATTAGAATTTTGAAGATATATTTAAATAAGCCCGGTTATAGTGGTTAGTGTTTTAGTATTTATCAATATAAATACATTTATTTAGTACCTGTTTGCAAACAGCTTATATACTGTTCCGTTTGGTAAAGTAAAGTGTAAAATTTATACCCGTTTGCGGGCTAAACTTAGGAGCCTATCGTTATATTTAACTGGATTATAATGCAATTCGAAGGTATCGAATATTACGATATTATAAAAGTTTCAAAACGGCTTTTACGTTGGGTACATATAACTTACCTATTTAATTAAAACTTGCCGTCTCGGTTAATTATAAAGTCGGATACGTCCGACTTGAAGTTTATTACAAACCATTAATATACTTTTGACTTAGTATTCTGGTATTACCTTATAGTCGTCGTCTTTTACAATTATAGCTTACGATTAAAAGTTTCGAGTTTATTAGCTTAGAAGCGGATCCGAAGCGACTTGAACGAGTTAATTTACATAAAATCGGAGATGCTTTTTGCCCGGTACATTAAGTTTAATAACTTAAAAGTCGATTACATGCATTACCCGATATTTATCGTAAAGTTAACTTAACTTTTTTAAAAATTCGTTTAATTTATGGTTTTTCAAAAAAGCTAAACGTTGTTATCGATTCGAAAACGTTTCGAAGGAGAGCACTGCTAATTGGCGGCTTCTTTTATATGTTATTACGTAGCCGTCATTAAGATTTATACGAATTTCGTAAATTCGCGAATCCGTTAAATAAAGTTTTCAACCTTTAAATGTAATATCATCTTCGAAACAAAAAAAAAAGTTATACCAGTAATATAAAATTAATATAATAACTATAGGTTATAAAAAAACAGGCTAATACCAATAGTTGTCGTATTCTTATTATTTAATATTAATCAACATTTGGGTAACAAACGGCTTTGGTCGAGTTACATATAAACGACGAATAAAAGTAAGTATATAAAAACCTTTTAATTAACGCCTTTAGTTACGCCGTTAGTCTTGGGGTAAAAGGCGATATTTAAACGTTACTTTACCTGAGTTAGATCGTATAATCGTTTTTAAAACCTATTATTTTAATTCGAATTACGGTCTCTAATAAACGTACGCGAAAAATCATAAAATTGTCAATAACAATTCAAAAACCGTTTCGTATAGGCCTCAACGTTTATAATAATTATAGCCTCGAGGGTAACGGTTTATTTGAATGGTCCGTACTAATTATAAGATAATATAAGTTACCCACGTATTTTTAAGGTAGGTTAACTATAAAGTTAATGGAAAGCTCGTTTTAAGGCCGTTCTAGAATTAAAAGGGAGTTAAAAAGCTCTTTTAGACAATGGTTTTAATAGTTTATACGGTTACAAATGTTACAGTTATGGCAAAAAAAGGCGGACTATACGGTATAAGCTTAGCTAAAAATATATTTTTTAAAAATAGCGATAATGACGTCGCAACTTAGGTAGCCAGTTAAAAGCGAATCGTAGGTAATTTAACTTAACATGATAGTAAACAGAATGTAAGTAGGTACCCAAATACAATCGCGAAACCTTAAAAATTCATCGTTGTTTACTAAATACTTCGAAATTAAAACCTTTAACATACGGTCGTCGTCAGTATGGATATTTATTAAAAAATATTAGTCGCCTATACGTATTACATGTATTAGGTAGGAGTAAGTAATATCGCGTATAATAACAACGTCTCAATAACTTTAAAAGTCGATATTAATAGAGAATTTACAGCTTTTTAAAATTAATTCGCCGCCAACAATTAACCAGAAGATATACGTACGCGAGAGCGGTTTAAAAGTAAATTATTCGGGGGGTAATAACTATTTTTTTAACCTAAATAACGTAGGTTCGAAAGCTCTTTAGCAATATCCTGATTTCATCGTAATAATATATCGAATCGCGCGTAATTTGCTACTTTATTATATACTAATCGAAAACGTAATTATGTAAGGGGTTTAAACTAAAGGACATGTCGTTCGAAAAACCACCGTATTGTTATAAAGTATTTTAAGTTTTTATAATCCGTCAAAATGGTAAACAGACGCGCCGTATCTCAAAGTTCCGCATTTTATACTTTTAAACAGCTTATAATTCCGAATAACTTTGTGTCGTGAATTTCGTAATTATATTTGGTGAAAGAATAGAAACAAAAGGAATACGTTATTAGGCGTAGGTTAACGTGATCGTCGCGCTAAAGAAAATAGCTTTTTAAATCCTAATGAAAACAATTAACTTCAAAAAAGGTATTGCAGTCAGAATCCTATTGAACGAATATTGGTTTGGAAAAAAAGCTAAGTTTAAGTCGTTCGAAAATAACTTTCTTTTTAGGCTTTTAACGAAATTAAGTACCTTTACAAGTTATCCGAAGTAATAATTTGATAATTGACGAGTAGTCGCAAATAAAAAAACAATGGAAATTTACGAATTTAAATAAACCCCGTACTTTTAAAACCGTTGTCAAAACTACCTATTTCCGAATAACACATAGTTTTTTCAAGTTTATACGGATGTGAAGATTGACTTTAATAACGAATTTTAAGTTTTTAGTCTTTTTAACATTAAATTCGTATTTAAAAATATTTAAGTTAAGTCCCGCAACGTTTCAAGCGTTAAGGATTTATTTAACCTTATTTATATAATCGTTAAATCTACAATTAAAGTAAATAAAACCGTCGTCGAAGTAAACAGAATAAACAATATTGAAAAAAACTTAACAAATTATTAATATACCGATAAAAAATAACGGGGGCGTTAAAAAGGCTAAAGAAAGTAATACGCTATTTAAAAAGTCCGAAACGTATACGAAATATAGTTTTTTATTTGTTTCCCTTTTTAATACGGAGTTAGTAAAAAGTAGCTTTAATATCTAACTTCGTAAACCACTTAACTTGCGAAATATTAATGAACTTCTTCTTTATAAAAGTGAACGGGTAACGATTTATTTTCGTAACAACATTAAGTCGATGATAATCAATATGATATCATAATCCTCTTATAAATTATGAACTAAAAGTACTAAAATACCCCTTGAAACGATATTCAGTTGAATATAATCATAATTAAGTAATTCGGTTAAAGTTTATGTAATATACGAAGGTTTTTTACGCGATATACCATATAAAGAGCCCTATGGTATTTTCAAAGGTTATCCCTAGTTATTGGTACGAAAGACTATTTCGTTATTCGTTTCAAAACGGTAAAAAGGTAACTTATCGCAGAAAGCTTTGTCGAATAGGGGCGCAAATTCTTTAAAATTAACGGGAAGTTTATCGTAAACAGAAACAAGTGATTTCAGGGCGATTATTTTATTAATATTTTCGAAAAAGACGGCGGCGAATTACGTGGTAACGGCTCGGTTTTTATGGGCCTATTGTAAAATAGCGTGAAATATAGCGACGCTAACCATTTTCGACACTTTATAGACGTGCGTCAACACTTACTCCTAAATGCGGTGGTTACCGACTCGCCTTAAAAGTAATATATACTTCATAACTTGGTAAATAACTTATTAATATTTTAATTGAGTTTTGTCTTAAATAACTTCATATTCTGAAAAAGGGATGATATAAGTTTATATCCGGTAACGGTATTTATCGAAGTCGACGTTTAAAAAGGTTATAAAGGAAATAAATAGTAAGGGAAAATCGGGCGTATGAAACGTAATTTTGCTGAATTATCGTCAGGAAATTAAAAAACGCGGTAACTTTAAGTAATTGGAAAATTACTTATCCGAAACGTTATAATATTTATAACCAATATTTATCAAAGTGTAAATGAAACGAATAAAATTACAAAATAAATTTATCATAAACGGAAAGCTATTTAAAAGTTAAAACAAAGTCGTTAAGTCGAATTAAAGTTTTGCTAACTCCTATACGCGACTATGTATAAAAGTTTCGCTTTTACGTCTTCGAAGTCAATAAAGTTTTCGGTCGAAGTGAAATAGATTTTTATAACAGCTTTAACGTTAAATCCGCTCGGGTGTTACGCTAGTTCCTATAAGTATATACAGATCAGGTAACCGTTTACACTGTAACATAAATATAACCTGAGGTCTTTATAAAGGAATAGTTCTGCGGGGTTAACCTTAGCGGCTTTCCGCTTTAAAACGGCTCGAAAGGCGTTTAAATCGATTAAAATAACATCGCCCTAGCTATTTCGAACGGGTGCGTTACTGCTGTTATTTCTACCATAAGAAGTGCCTTCGGTAATAATAATACTAATACCGCCGTAATGAATACGAAGATTTTAAAGGAGTCTGTGGATAAATTAAACGTGAACGACTTATTTATTATAATTCGCCATCATGTCGAGGGGAAGTAACGTATTGACAAGTGTATAATTAATAGCTCTTTTTAAAATAGCGAACTTGGCGACGGATTTCTAGGCTATACCACCAGCTTTCGCGAATAGGACTTTTCAAACGTTAAAAAAGACGTAAAATCGTTTACAAGTTTCTCAATTTATGTTCGTAAACTAAATAATAATTACTTTAATCGCGTTAAGGTTGTAATAATAAACGTAAAACATAACTATGAAAACATCGGGGTCATGAATACCGCTGTCGCTTCTACAAACTTAAGAACTTTTTATAAAGGTTTTTACGAGGCTTTTTAGCTATTAAAAGATAAAGTAAAAGTTTTTTTTTTATATCGACAAATTTCCTGTTTCTACGTAATTTACGAATTATAGTAGCCTTTTATACCGAAAATCGTATTTCAATACCGGAAAATTTAACCTATTAGTTAAAATGTTTACGTTGCGGTCGTCAACTTCCGTTGAGAAAATCGTTAATATTGTAGTCGAAGTTAAAAGGGTCGTCGTTATCTTAAAAACTAATGCGGTTCCTAATAAAAAGCAATATAATAACGATGTTGTTCGTATCGTACATAAAGGAAACCATTTAGGGGAAAAGTTAACCCGAGGACGTAAACGTATCGATAACTTCGAGTTATCGAATTATATTCGTTAAAGCATTTAACGCGTTGGTATTCCGTTATTTCAAATGTAAAACGTGCTTTCGAACGACTTAGTCCCGTTCGATAAATTTTACTCGTAAAACGTCGGTAAAACGTTTATATTAAGTCGTAAAGTAATCGTATTAGGCTTCTAAAGCTCTTTAAAGCTACTTCTTAACGCGTAAGTTAAAAAATTTCTCCAAGACCTAAGGGTTTAAATTCGTTAGGTCGAAGGATAAAGATATAACCCTAGGTTACAACTACTAAGAAGCAGGTAAAATACCATCGGAAAGAGAATTGAAATTTATATGTAAAGGTATTAAAACCGGAGCTATCACTTAAAGTAGTCGGATTCTATCTATAAACCTCGATCAAAAAAAGGAAAAGAAAGGTTCTTGCTAGGGAGTGGCTATGAATTTAAGATGGTTCAACCCTCTCTCCAGTTATATGACGTGTAGTGGCGTGTCTTTAAGCAGCTTCCTTCCTGCTTCAGAGTATCGCAGGAGTATGTAGAACTACCAGGGTTATATCTCTGGTAATACTAGCCAGGAACTAGCCTGTAACAACTTGCTAATGGCGGTGATTTACTTGTTAGATATAGGTACGCTTTAAAGACCAGTAATGTTGACACTAAGCTATTAGGGCCTACGATATTGTCCAGACCCTTCACCGCCATTTGAAGGCGTTCTTCTGGATCTGTAAAGCTTTTAATCTCCAGCGTAAGGATATTATATATTCGGTGAATTAGTTTGTATACGCTTTTAATCTTTTCAATACTTTAGTGTGCTTTTATAGGCATTTTTTTACACTAGATTCCTATTATCTTAGTATCTTTGTAAGACTCTACTGCCGCAAAGTTAGTGCTAATATTATAGACGAAGACGTTACGTAGGCCTAAATATATATTAATCTATAACATCTTTAACGCTTCCCACATATTCTTTGCCTATAAAGACTTTAGAAATTTGCTCCGTAAAAAGAGATTTCGGAGTTAACGACGTGAAAAATAGGCTTATGATCTAATTAAAATACATTAGTAAAGACTTTATAGTTAAAGTCATTATCGTTTTTTAATGTAAACTTCAATCTTTGGTGGGCTAAGGTATACGTTTAATAGTGGTAACAAAGTTTTTCGATAGCTTTTAGGGGAAAGTATTCCACATTTTTATATTTTACGAACTTTAAGAGCTTACATAGCCTATTAATCGTTAGGTAGTTAAGACATAGGTGTAATAAACGTATTTCTGGTTCCGTTAAATCTAATACAACTACTTTTAAGCTTTAAAGATAAAAATATAGGTATTCTTACTTAAAAGCGAAAGGAAACCTTTAATCTTTTTTAATCAATTCGTTGGCTTTAACATCAACATTGATGCTGAGAGTCTTTATATCTTCCAAATAAAGAACGAAAGGGGTAAAAGATTTATAGATGTAAAACTTAATCGATTAAACAACATTTTAAATTACTATTATCCCTAGTAACAATAGTTGTTCGCCTAGTCCGAGGACAATTTTCATCTTGCCAACATCGTAACAATTAATCTCAGTGGCCGTAGTGTTTTCTCACTGTAATACCACGTATTACAAATAGCCTTTTATTAAGTACCTTACTACCTCTATATCTGTTATAATACCTTAAAACGTATAATCAACGTAACGATTGCGAAGGTTAAAGGTATATAAGGGGTTAAGGGCTTATTTAAGGTAAAGGGAAGGGTTTTTACCTTTTAAGCGGTATAGAAAGACATATTCTTCTAATAACCAAGTCGTATTAGGAGCTATATCTTTATATTACTTGATTTACTTAAGGGTATAGTTGCCGTTAATTTCCTTGTAGACCTTTAAGTTTATCATATAATTTAAATAAGTATATTCGGAAATAATAGGGTATTTGTTGGAGTAGTATTACATTCAATGCAGTAGATTAACTTTACTTACAGTAAAGTTGACTGTACTGCAAGTGTATTGCTTTGTGTGACGACTTACCTCATTGGGTCTAAGTCGAGTACAGTACGCTGCACTTCACTCTATGGTACGGGCCAAGCAATTGGCTATACAAATTACTGTACAGACTGGCTAGCGGTTTGCTAAACCTAGAACAATACATCCACCATCTAACCACGCAATACTACTATTACTTCGACCAATCGAATCGATAACTTTGCAACGTCTAGGGCCTAACAATAGTATTGGGTATAATATATTACTTTTTCATTACTACGCTTGGGGAGTTAGTAACGAATTAGCCAATAGCCAAAATTGCCACGAATTTAACATTTTTATTACTATTACGACGATAGTTTTTATAGTTAATAGGTCTACCTAAATCTTGGCCCTATTAGCGCTAGCATGGCTATTACCTCTAGTTCAAAGACATTAGGTCAGAATTTAGGCGTTCAAGCTGCCTATATCCGTATTTTCGATTAACGTAATCAACCACCTTAAGGTTTTTGTTATTTACGTTGGTAACGTTGCCGGCTTGAGGTATATATTAAGCGAATTTAGGGTACGCGCCATTAAAGACATTAGTAAGGAATGTAGCTGGTTAAAAAAGCCCTTATAAGTGGTATTTTAATGTTATAGGGCGTATTTAAACTCGTTAACACCCGTAACTACTACCCGTACCTGTTTGCAAACTATAGCTTTACTAATGTAGGCTTTTACTATTTATTTCTGGTCTAACATCAAGCTGTTAACTATTTAATTCAATATATTTATTGGTATTTCCTCCTTTTTTTTCGTCATTATCGTAGTATACCTCGTCGTAATTCAATCAGTATAGCATTAGGTAAGGTGGATGTTGTATTCGAAATTGCTTTTTATATTATTGTAAATTTCGTAAAAAGTAGTTGTTTGGGTTCAAAAGGTAGGTAATAATCCTTGATTAACTTTGTAGGGATTTTAAAAATTAGTAAGTGAAAACTAAAAGAGGAAACTTCTATCTACATACAGATGTTTAAAAAGGGTATTATTTTCGTATCAAGGAGGTTATAAAGCTTCCTGTTATATTTCTTTACATCATTTCAAATCTTTGTTAAATTCTTGAAAAGCTTATATTTAATATTAACCATTTTAATATGTTTTGGGGGAAGGTCACGACAATTATTTCAGTTTTTATTAATATTTCCTTAAAATTTAAGACTTAAAGCTTCCTAAATACGGTGTTAAGAGTAATTGCCAGTCGCCTAGACTGAAGGGTAAAATACTGTTATAGGACTTGTGGTAAACTTGCGTATATAGGTAAACCTGACATTAAAAGTATTTTAGGAGGCTTGACGATGCTAATTCAAGTGTTGAAGGGGGGGGAAGAGCTTAAAAGTTTCAAAGGACTTAACGATCTTACTTGATTAACCAGTGGAAAGCGCCAACGTTAATTTTTAAACAGTATTGGCGGCTATCGCTTCACGTGTCCTGCCGCCGCTAAAACAGTATTTCGAGTTATTACGTAAAGATGTTGTGTTACCGAACAGGTTAATAGGTTCCTTATAGTTAGAACGTAAAGAGACTTAACTTATCCAATGGTAAAGAGGAAATCCCTAAAAATATATATAAGAGTGTTAAGGTTCCTTAACATATTTTACTTTAGGACGTGTATTTTAAAGGTATTCCTCAAGTTAAGCCAATTTAAAGAGGGTTTTTGCCAGTTTAGCAAAACTCTTTTTTGTTATATAAATTCCTCGTCGTTCAAAATTTACCTTTAATATGAACTTAATACCCTTTAAAAATTTCCTTCATATATTAATAGTTTAGTTGTCGAAAAACTTTCTATATTTGTAAAACGTGCGGTCGCTGCGGTCAACATTTTCACCGCCGTCTAACTTAATAATAAAGTGGCCGACGAAATTAACCAAGTGCTTTTGTGTCAAGTCTTCATCTTTATCTAACCCCTAAAGGTCTTTATCGTATTAATTTTTAAAAAAGTGATCTGAAGGCTTTAATTCCTTTTTATCATTTTTAGGCAAATGCTATTCTAAAGTTATAGCTTGTATAAGACTTAGTAGGCGAGGTATTTGATGATCTTTGAGCTTAAAAACTTGGTATTCTAGCGTGAAGTCGCGCGATGTGACTTCCTTAGCAATACTTAGCGATTTTCGGTGTTTTCTTTTAAAATAACGAACTTAAGGATTAAAATGGCTTAGGAATAGTAAAATGAGTAAAAAAAAGGGAAAGTTTGATGTTGAGGGTAAGGTCGAATGTCGTTACTTATTATAGGTAAAAGTTGAAGGTTATTTGTTATTTAACCGTAGGACTTAGTCGGTTCTACAATAATAGTATTCGTACCAATACTAACTTAGCCGTTTACCAACCAGCCGAACTTTAAGACTTTTAATAGTTTATCTTAAATTCTTCAAAAAAGATCCGTAAATATTTCTTGATATTTTTACTAACGATACTGTTATTACTTTTCAACTGCCGTAAAGACTGGCGCAACCACAAGGTTTTTTTTATATATTGTCGTAGAGATTAACACAGTAGTAAAGGAACTTCTCAAAAATCGTTCCTCTATCCTGGTCACTATTGTTAACGTAAAGCGTAATCGGAAAGTAGCTTTTTGCTTTACTTAGCTATTTTATACTTAACACAATAAGTACTAATTAGTTTTGATAGGGCTTTAGACGTTGCAACGTTGTCGATTCGATTGGTCGAAGTAACACTAGTATTGCGTGATCAAGTGGTACATGTATAATTCTAGGTTTGGCAAACCGCTAGCCGGTTTGCGCAGTAATTTGTATAGTCAATTGCTTGGCCCATAACCTAGTGTGAAGTAAGCGCATACTATACTTAACTTACAGCCAATACAATAGGCTTACATAAAATAATACACTGAATTTGTAGTCAATATAGTAAACTTTACTGTAAGTAAAGTTGACCGACTGCACTGCAATTACTACTATTCCAACAAATACAGTTTTACCTTAATTACTATAAATACAAATTAACTATTTATTGAAATTAAACTATATACCCTTAACTAACGTTTTGATTAGCTTATACTTTAAAATGCCTAACCTTTGTATTAGTTGGCCTTAGACGTTGCAACATTATCGATTCGATTGGTCTTCGAAGTAATAGTAGTATTACAATAGTCAGATAGTGGATGTATTGTATTAGGTTTGGGAGACCGCTAGCCGGTCTGCATGTTATAACCCAAGGACCAATTGCAGGTTATGGAATAGGCCAGCGATCCGCTGCGCTATCAGAAGTCTGATGTCCAACACATCAAGCCAGGGATCTCTCTTATGTAAGCACCCAGGGTTATGGTTTGGACCGACAGGACCGCTGGCGGTCTAGTCGACAACATTGGGACTGAAGGAAGCGACATCGACTTCAGCGGTCCAGTACTGAAGACGGTATGAAGGCACGGATATATAAGGACACGGTTATCACCACACAGAAAGTATTTCCTTCATAGATCTTCAGTTGTCAATCTAAGAATTCAGTCTACACACCTGAATAGCCTAACGTCTAGTGATTATTCTACATCACGAACAAACATCTTCTTGATATTGCACCTTTGTTACCTCTGCTACCTTACTGCTAACATAAACCCCCTTACACCTTCTATTTACTCACAGGTATTTAGTGTGATCATTACACTGCACTGTAATTTGTATGGCCAAGTGCTTGGCCAGTACCCTAAAGTAAAGTGCAACGTACTACACTCGACTTACACCCAATGCGGTAAGTCTGCACAAAGTAATATACTTGTAGTACGCTCAAATTTACTTACAGTAAAGTTAACCTATTATACTGTATGTAATACCATTACAATACTGTTTTAATACTAGCGGCTTTTTGTTTTGTTACACGTTAGCGTGGCTTGCTATCAATTGGTGGCAACCTTTGAAATCCTTTTTTAATCCACAAGCCAATAACACGCCAGACCTCTGTCACTTCCGATCAATCTGTATTGGAAACAATTTTAATTACGGCCCCTTGTAGCCCTTTTGCTCCGCCCCTTCGAAGCCTCCGTTCCTCAAATACCGTGTATAGATCCTTTGTTACAGACCTACGTAAATCAAGTACGCCACCATTTACGTACCCTTTGCCAGTAGTTTAAACTATTGCCATCGCCACCATTGCCCTGGCGGTCTTTCGGTTTGCCAGGATAACCCTTTACGTTACGTACTAAGTGATCCACGTATCTCTCGATTCGTATGGTTAGCGTATTACTATTTACAAACCTTATCAGGACTTCATTAGGCGTAGCCTTAGTTATGGCATCGGTAAAGTTATTTTTGCCGTTGATTTACCGGAACTTATCGATTTCCTGGGTTTCGTATGCCTCCCTTAACGATATTACGTCTATTATCAGACGTTTTTTATTAGTTGTGCTTAGTTTTAATAGGCATTCGTAAAGGCTTCGGAAATCGGTATATACCACTACAGGTATTAGTGGCAGACCCAGCTATTTGGTAACAATCGTTCATGTGCCGTCAGTTATTATACCGATATTAAAGTTTAATCGCCATTATTACCTAATCTCTCGGCGAACCTAAGTTTTCCTAAATTAATAGTTTTTTTCTATGATTTACTATTGCTGGTCAATGCCAACTATATAGCTAATATAGTGTGGCCCTTACTAATGTGAAATACATAAATATACCAGCGGGAAGACTCGTAACTCAAGTATTCCTACCTACAACAACCACTTTATTCGAAAATTCCTGTTGCTTTCAAACTCTACCGTGTAATCTGTTGAAGAAGCCATTAAAAGCATCTATAAATAAATAATTACATAGGGTTAGAAACCTAATCTTATAAACTTGTAACCAATTTTCAGGCAATTTATTGTACGTATATGTCAAATGCCATTAGTATTGGAATAGTAATACATGCAGTGTAGTAGATCAACTTTATTTATAGTAAAGTTAACTGTACTGCAAGTTGAGTATATTATTTATAGACTTACTGCATTAGGTATAAGTCGAGTGCAGTACGCTGTACTTCACTCTAGGGTACGAGCCAAGCACTTAGCCATAAAAATTACAGTTCAGACCAGCTAGCGGTCTGCCAAACCTAGAACAATACATCCACTATCTGACTACTACAATACTACTGTTACTTCGAAGACTAATCGAATCGACAACGTTGTAATGTTTAAGGCCTACCAATACTGATCAGTGTTTATTAGGTTTAGTACAGATTAGCTAAGTAGAAGAAAAAAACTACTTTCCGGTTACGCTTTGTTAGGCAAGGTAGAGGAAAGGTTTTTGCGAAGGGACCCTATACGTTGTGCAGTTGTCTGCGGCAATAAGTAGGGAAGACTTATAGACTGTGTAGTTGTTCGCGGTAGTTTATGAGTAAGCGACGGTATTGCTATTGAAAACACTAAGAAATCTCCACAATTTTTTTAAAGACGTTGAAATTAACTATTAGATGTCTTAATGTACGGAAAGTTGGCAAACGGTTAAGTTTGTACTACTGCGGGTGTTATTACTATAGAAAAACGACTAAGTCCCTACATCAAATAACGAATAACCTCTACTACCAATAATAACTTTTGACTTTACCCTTTACACCAAACCTTTACTCTACTTTACTTTTTTTTCCTCCTTAAAACATGTCAATCGTTAAGTTCGCTGCTCGAAGCGAAAATACGAGGAATTACCAAGTCGCTTCAAGAAAGCCACGTCACGCGACTTTATGTTGAAACGCTAAGTCTTTACGCCCAAGATTACCAAGTCCCCACGCTCTCCAATAGCCAAGTCTACTACCTCTAAGCCCTACACTATCCAGGTCGTTACAATAGCTTTAAAACGTACTAAAATCAATGCCGTTAACGACTCCGAACAAAAAAAGGTAATTAAAGACCTCGGTAATATCTTCGAGAAGCACTACGACGAAAATTTATGGTATACCGAAGCTACCGACAACTTTACCCCAAAACACCTAACTAACATTATCTGCCAATTTATTTTCGATACAACTATCAAGACCAGTTGTAAACCTATAGCCCTCGATAACTTTTAAGATTGGTTTCGTAACTAGGACCTAAATATGTAACAAAAGGCAAAAAGGCAAGCAAAAACGAAGCTAAAAAACAACTTATTGAATCGAGGTATCGAACTTTATGAAAAGAGAGAAAAGAAAGGTAGTCTAGCCAAACTACTTTACGAATACGCTACGAATAAAGACCCTTAATAAACCTTAGTTACAGGCAAAGAGATTACTAATAACAGCAACCTATAACGACTATACATACGTTCGTAAGGACTTATCTAAGAGGAATTAGTGAATTTACACCCTTTCAACCCTTAAATCCACTAGTTCATTAAACAGGAGCCTCGCCGAACCCCTGAACACTAAAAGGATTATTGCTAACCTTTTCAAGGAGGATAACACTAAGCCTATTTCCTGTAAGCCCTTTAATATGTTTAGTTTTAATAGCCAAGTTAAGGAAAGACCGGATTTACACGTAAGCCGATTGTGGGTACGACTATTGGCTTTTTCCCTTTAAACTCAGCTAAAGGTAACTATCCTACCTACTAACACTAATAGTAATCTTAAACCTTTCCCTGGCCAAGTGAAAAAGGTTTTTACGACTAGTATATTACACTTCCCTCTCGGCGTATCCTTATAGAGGATACGGACTATACGGTAATTATCACGTTCGTTAAAATTTGGGAAAGCAAAGAAAAGTATAACGGCAAGCCATATAACCTCCTCGACGTTAAGTTACGCCTATTCTTTAACATCTACCACCAGATAAAAATCGAGTTATCAGATTTTCACTTATTATTTTCTAGTATCCTTACTGACTAAACTAAAGATTACTACCTCCGATACCTTACAAATTATACCTCTTTCCGCGAAATCTACGATAGTATAAAAGTCACTTCGAATACGATATCAACCTCGCCCAGTACTATACGGATTGGAACATTATTAAGTAATTCTATATATTATATTATAAAAAAGAATCGGAAAACAAGATAAATATTTTGAATTAGATGCTTAACAGGCTAATACTTTGCCAATAGGTAATGGGAAATATAGGAGTGTTATAACCCAAGGATCAACTACAGGTCATGGAATAGGCTAGCGGTCCGCTGCGCTATCAAAAGCCTGATGTCCAATACATTAATCCAGTCATCTCTCTTATGTAGGCACTCAGGGTTAGGGTTTGGACCGATAGGACCGCTCGCGGTCCAGTCGACAATATTGGGACCGAAGGAAGCGACATCGACTTCAGGGATCCAGTACTGAAGATGGTATTAAGGCCATAGGATATAAGGACATGGTTATCACCATACAGATAGTATTTCCTTTATTCTCTTCAGTTGTTAATCTAAGTATTCAGTCTACACATCTGAATAGTCTCACGACTTTTGATCATTACTTGCACGGTTGCGATATTGTTCACTCAGTACCTCTGCTACCTTCTTAATAACATAAAACCTCTGACACCTTCTATATACTCACGGGTATTTAGTGTGATTATTATAAGGAGCTAGCGAAGGCACATTATCCTAGGAGGTCCGGCAAGCAATTAAGGGCTATAAAGAATTCGAATACGCCTTACAATACTCTAATACCATTTATAAAGGGTTTTTTAACCCATTCCGTTCCTTATTAACGACCGTAACTACTCGAGTCTCCGGTTTAACTAATATATACCGATAAGCTCCGGAATTTAGTGACGAAAAAATCCTTTTAATTCGTATTATATTAATCGACGGTACGGACAACCCAGTAAATACGATTACAAAGGGTCTGGACCTTTGCCTACGGAAAAGGGTATTCATCCTCCTTAAAACTTTTAAATCGGCTGAGAAAATTCAATTTAAACGTTAAAATATATTAGATTTATGGTAAATAATATTGCTAGTTAATACTTGACAATACTGCCCAACGTAACGCGAAACAGGAGATTTATTATACATAGTACCCCTTTACTTTAAAATAAAAATATATAAAGCGTTTTACGTAATTTAAAAGAAGTAAAGTTAAAAAGGAGGAAAATAAGTCGAAGGCCATCTACTGGCACGAAGATACCAGTATTAACACCGGTATTGGCTCGGAAGCCATATAATAACTAGCCGACCACGTATTATTATACCGCCTTATATGTTAGGATCCCTACCGCCGTTATAATGATAGAGACCTTATATTTATAAACCTCTTTACCATTTAAAACCGGTATGCGGGGTAAGTTTTTTAGGGGATTATACCGGATACGGGGGCAGTACGGTACTTAATAGGAGGCTATTCACAGTATATCGCGTTGTAAATGGATACGGATATTGCTACGAAACTTGACTACGCGGATACTAATAAGGCCAAAGTTGGCTTTATCCTTGGGAAAGAGATATCTTTACTAGGATTGATGATAATAAAGACTGTTATTAGCCTTATTATTTTCCACATTTTGAAATTCTTTACACCCTTCCTCCTTTGCCTTAAAAACATGAAAAATCTCGGCGTTAACGTTAATATTTAGATTAATAAGTTAATATATGTTAAGGCTAGTAAGAGGTTCCTATTTAGCTTTAAATAGGGGTATTTTTGGTCTTATATTCAAAGACCAGAGACAGTAGTATTAAAACTGACGAAGGCAAAGCTTTGTTGACTATATCGTAAGTTTAATCACCTAGTAACTAATAGGCTTTACGAAGTCTTAAATGAAGCTGGTTACCACGATGTAGATTTACTAATACTCAAGGTAGTAAAACGCCTTTGCTACCACTATTAAATATACTCCTAAGCCCCCTTAAACTTTAATTTTACGTTAAAGAAAAATTAAGACTTTAACTCGGAAATATTCGTAAACGTATTTTATCTGTACGGTAAGCTAGTATTATATGTCGTGGACTCCGTTACTACCTTTTACGGCGTTAAGTTCCTTAAGGCTATTACGGCAAAGGAAACATGGAAAGTAATACTTACTTTGTAGATTAACACGTATCTTGACTTACCAAATATATTAATTTACAATATCGACACCAACTTTATAATGATAAAATTTCAAGCTAATGTAAAATTCATAGGTATTAAGTATAAATAGGTTCCTATAAAATCTTACCAAGGTATTAACAAGGTTAAAATGGTATATGTACTCTTACGAAAAGCTTACGATATCCTTATATTAGAAATTAGAAGTTTTACAAATTAAAAGGCACGGTTTTAAATTGCGGTGAATGGTCTTAACAATACTATTGGCCTTAACGGACTTGTACCAACTTTGTTGGTATTTGGAGTTTACCTACATATAACAGCTGAGTTGCTACTCTCGTTGAACACCCAAAAGCGTGTTATGGCATAAAGTAAATCATTAAAAGAATTGAGGAAGGAATACGCACGCCGTTAAGTTAACAATACCCTTAATATTAAAAACGAACCTTTAATAATAAGCGTACTTTTACTTCCCTTTTAAAGTAAGGTCCTTACGTAATATAAGCCAGGTAAATGGAATGGATCGTATTAGATATTAAGTATTACTAACTTAAACGTGGTGGTTAAAACTACTAACAGCTCCGCAACTTTCCGAGCTATATAAGTTAAGCTGTATAAAAGACCCTTTAAGTCTGATAAAGATTCTAACGTCGATGACCTCCGAGTCGAACGAATCAACTAATATAACCCTTCCGAGACGACTATTAATAAGACAATGAAACGTCGACGGAATGAAAGACCACCTAAAAGGAGGATACATACTAAAAAGGAGAAAGATAGAAAGTACAGGCCTGGTAGGCTATATATAACAGCGTGAGTATCTTAAAAGTAAAAATTTAATGGAGAACTTTCCCTTAAGCTACGCGTCAAAGACATGAATAATATACCGGGTACGCCTTTGAAAGAAAAAAACCAAATGAAGATTAACGGTCTTTTAATACGGAGGGTTATATAATTTATGCTGTTAACATAATTTAAAAGCTAAGATATTACTATTTTTAAATCGAGTATAATTTAAGAAGTCAAAGGTAAGACCACGGATCGGCCGTACAAAAACTCACGGTTAATTTCCTAAAGATACGGTAATAAAGTTAAAAACTAAATCTTTACTTGATTGCCTACAATTTTAAAAATTAGCTAACGTTTAATCGTTATTATTACTACTAATTAACTAATGACGTAAAAGGTTAGTTTACACTTGATAACCAAAAAATTACGTAAGCGTATACGTAACCTATTACTAATCTTTAACAGATTATACAACTAAAACTACTATAAGAACTAAGGAACAAATTTCTAGCCAATACGATAATACACTATATTAAGCTTTTATACAGACTAATTAAAGCTAACGTTTACTAGTTTTTAACGTACCAGGCATATTTTCAAAATAGGCTACGTATAAAACTTTAATATTTAATTTATATTTGTTAATTATAGAGGGTAAAGACTTTGGCATCGTAGGTATACAAACTAACGATACTCTATTCCTCGGCGATGCTGAATTTATAGCCGCGGAATAACGTGCCATCGAAAAGTCAGGCCTTTAAAAGTGTAAATGAGATAAGACGTTAACTAAAAATATATAACTTAACTTAAAAGGATCGTTACTCTGTATACATAGCATTAAGGCTAAAAGCGGTATTTATATTAGCTTATGTTGAAAAGGGTAGGCCACGAGCCTGAAAATTATCGATAAGGCTAACGAGGTAAGGGCATAAAGATATCTGGAACAAAGGGCCCGTACGGCCTACATCGCCACGCTATATCAACCGGAAAAATCGTACGACCTTTTTATTACAGCATAAGTACAGTACCTATAAGACGAAAACTTTAATAAGTTAAATAAGTGGATTTAATTGTAAATAGACCACGTGAAAAGATTAATTAATATAGTCTTTGTAGATCTAATGAAGGCGAAGCTAATGATCTTTACGGATGGGTTATTTGTTAATAATACTAACCATATAACGTAAATCGTCTTTTTAATAATCTTCGTTAACAAAAATAGGTTTAAAGAGCAGTTTATGATTACCGGGAACTTTATACACTGGATACTTGTCAAATATAAGCGTATAACTCGGAGCGTGTTGGCTTTTAAAGTTTACGATATAATAATAAGCTTTATATTCTGTTATCTTTTCATGAATAAAACCTTTTTTTAGTCGAAAAAATGTTTTACAAACGAAAAATTATGCTTGATATTAGGGAATTTATCGTAAATATTTACGAATTTGGAAGTTTTAAACGATTTTTCTACGTTAATATAAACTTTGAATTTAGTTTTTAATATTAGTATATAATTCAGAGTTCTAATATTAAAAAAGGCGAAAATTCCTTAAAGCGAGGCTTATCTTGTTAATTAACAAGATTTGGATTTTTTTCGTATTTTCAATAGATTTTCGCTCAATACTAGTAGAATTTCGCCCAGGGTTTTAAATAAACCTAATGACAACATCTATAAATATCGAATTCAATTGTAGGTTAACAAGAATTTCCGAAAAGGGGTAAGACTGCGTTTTTTTATTGTCCTAGTGGTATAAGAATCTAATTGAAACTCGGCTTTTATAAGTAGGGTTTCGGAGCCAAAGTCATTTATAACGAAGAAAACCATTAGAGGATTCCCCATAACCTTACTAGTAAATAAAGTAATTTTTAAAGCCACGTTTTCGATTCCTATTACCTACGATAATGTATATACGGCGCCATTCTAAGTAGTGTAAAAATATATTATATTTTTTCACTTTTTTATGATTCACAAACGTATATATTTAGCGTTACTAATTACCGTGGTAATAGTATTGTAAATTTATGTAATATAATGCATAAAAACATCCACAATTACATTTAATGCATATTAATATTAAGTAATAAATATGTTGGCAGGTCTTTAAATCGTTGCAACGTTGTCAATACGATTGGTTGAAGTAACAGTAGTATTGCATTGGTCAAGTGGTGGATGAATTGTTCTGGGTTTGGCAGACTGCTACCCGGTCTGCACTGTAATTTGTATGGCCAATTGCTTGGCCCGTGCCCTAGAGTGAAGTGCAGCGTACTGCACTCGACTTATATCTAATGCGGCAAGTCTCTACAAATCAATACACTTAACTTGTAGTACAGTTAGCTTTACTATAAGAAAAGTTAACCTACTATACTGCATGTTGTACTATTTCAATACTGGCGGCTTCTTAGTTTGTACTTGTACGCCAGTTTGGCTAACCAATCTTTTCCGATTACTATCGAATTGCCTCCTCGTTAACAAGCTGAATCCCTATTAATTTCAGTTGACTTCTATATTAAATTGTACCCAATTGTATGAAAATTGACCATATTTAACCTTAACTGCTCCGTTACTCCAAGGTATAAGTTTATCAACTCCCTCAAAAAGTTCTTCCGCTACAGGCCTTTATAGGTCTCCACTTTATCTATACTAATTTAATAGGTCCGTATCGTCAATTTCCTGGTAGTCTTCCAATTTGCCATCATGTTATTTATGCTTTCCGGATAGTCTATCGACGTAGCCCTCGATTTATATAATTAGCTTATTGCTTTCCATAAACCTTTCTAGGGTCTTATTTAGTATTGCCCTCATCATGGTATTTGTAGGATTATTCTTGTTATTAATCCACCAGAATTCCTTAATCTCCCTTCCTTCGTAGGCTTTACGAAGTGCTATTACGTCGATTATCAGGCGTTTTTCATTGGTAATTCCGAGATTTAAAGGGGATTTCAATAGGTTTCTTAAGTCGGTACAAATCATTACTGGGATAAAAGGAATCTTTAGCTATTTTGTAATAAGGTTAAGGGTTTCTTATAGTTCCATACCTACGTTAAAGCCCGTTATTATACCGTAGACCTTCGATTCCAACACGCTTCGTATAATCCTTTTGTACTTAACGAAAGTTTAGTAAATGAGGTTGCTGATAATACCAAATTGGTTTTCCCGCCTATCTTCGTTAACAAAGGTTATTAAAAAGTCGATTTGTAAAGATAAGTCGGTATTGTTTATGAAGGACCCGTCCATAATGATTATTAACTTAGCTTCGATAAGTTGATTAAACCCATATTAATCTCACGGTCTAGGTTTTACATCTGTCACTTAAGCCTTTTATTTAACTGGTTAAAATCCTAATCCGTTAGTTTTTATACTTGTACAGCGATAGATAGATCGTATAATACCTTCGATGTTGGAACAATATTGCAATGGTATTGCATGCAATACAGTAGGTCAACTTTACTGTAAGTAAAGTTGACCGTACTTCAAGTGTATTGCTTTGTGCAGACTTCCCACATTGTGTGTAAGTCGAGTGCAGTACGCTGCACTTCACTTTAAGGTACGGGCCAAGCACTTGGCTATACAATTTATAGTGCAGATCGGTTAGCGGTCTGCTAAACCTAGAATAATACATCCACTATCTGACTATGCAATACTACTGTTACTTCGAAGATCAATCGAATCGACAACGTTGCAACATCTAAGGCCTACCAACACTGATCAGTGCTTATTAGGTTAAGCATAGATTGGCTAAGTAGAAGAAGAAAGCAGCTTTTTGGTTACGCTTTGTTCTTTTTAAGCAAGGTAGAGGAAAGGTTTTTTCGATGGGCTCCTATGCGTTATGCAGTTGTTCGAAGCAATAAGTAGGGAAGACTTATAGATTGTGCAGTTGTTTGCAGCAGTTTATAAGTAAGCGACGGTATCGCTACTTCAAAACACCAAGAAATCTTCATTGATCTTTCTTAAAGAACGTTAAGATCAACCGCTAAAAGTCTTCAAGATCATTAAGTTAATAAGTTGGCAAACGGTTAAGTTAATTATTATTACAGGTATCACTGTTACAAATTGTAAGAAAAACGATTAAGTTTTTACACCAAATAACTATCATTTTCACTACTACTGACGACCTTAAACCTTACCTTTTCCACCACATATTTACTTATACTTTACTTTTTTTTACTTTTTTTTACCTTAATTTAATAGTTAAGTTCGTTGTTTTCGGCTAAAACACCAAGTGGCATCAAGAAAGCTATATCGCGCGAATCCACATTAAAACGTCAAGTCTATACGCCCCGAATCTCCAAGTCCTATACAAGGAGAAATGCTAATATATTTACCGCAAGTGCTTACTTTAAAGACATCACTGTCTTCAACCGAAAAAAGGAAATCATAGCTTTCAGTATTACCTTTACGAAGCATTACGACGAAAAAATCTGTTATATAGACGTTATTACAGAGTTTAACCTAGAACACCTAACTAATATCATTGGCTTCTTTATTTTTGACCTAAACTTTGATAAAGTCGACCATAAACTTATGGCCCTCGATATCTTTTAGGATTGGTTTTGCAACTAGAGCCTAGATATGTGGAAAAAGGCAGATAGGTAAGTAAAGATAAAGTTAAGGGTCGATTTATTTACTCGAGGAATCGAATTTAATACGAAAAGAGGGAAGGACAGTAACCTGGCTATCCTACTTTACGAATGCGCCACGAATGAAGACCCTTAATAGACCTCAACTAAGGGTAAAAAGGTTGTTGGTAATAGCAACCTACAACGACTATACATAAGTTCGTAAGGACCTGCCCAAAAGGAATCGATAGATTTATACCCCTTAAGCCCTCAGTTCCAGTAGTTTATTGAACAGGAGCCTCGCCGAACTCCTTAATACTAAAAGGATTATCGTTAACCTTTTCACGGCGGACACTACTAGGCCTATTTCTCTTAAGCTTTTTAGCACATACAGTTTTAATATCCAAGTTAAAGAAGGACTATGTTTATATGTAATCCGACTATAGGTACGACTACTAGCTTTTTTCTTTTAAACTCGACTAAAGGTAATTATCCTATTTATTAATACTAATAGTAACTTTAGCCTTTTTCTCGGCCAAGTGAAAAAGGTTTATACGACTAGTATATTACCCTTTTCCCTTGAAGCGTCTCTACGAATGATACAGATCATACGGTAATTATCATGTTCGTTAAGATTTGGAAAGGAAAAAAGAAGTAGAACGGTAAGCGGTATAATATTCTCAACATTAAGTTACGTTTATTTTTCAACATTTTCCGCCAAATAAAAGTTGAGTAGCCAGGTTTTTACTCGTTATTTCCCAGTTTCCCTACCGGTTAAGCTAAGGGTTACTCCTTTCGATTCCTTACGAATTATACTTTTTTCCTAGAAATCTATAATGGTATAAAAAGCTATTTCCAATACAATATCAACCCTATCTAATATTATACGTATTGAAACATTATTAAGTGGTTTTAAATGTTAGATTATAAAAAAGAGTCGGAAAGTAAGATGCAACTTTTAAATTAGATATTTAACAAGCTAATGCTTTAATAAAAGGTAATAGGGAACGTAAGAGCTGGCGAAGGCACTTTACGTTAATAGGTCTGGTAAATAGTTACGGGTTATAAAAAGTTTAAATACGCCTTATAATGCCTTAATACCACCTGCGCGTAAATGAACTATAGCCGGAGTTGTCGCTTGAGGTGGTCGGATTCCGTCTATAACCATCAATGAAGAAGAAGGAGAAGTCCTTGCTAGAGAGCAGCTATGGAGCTAAAATGGTACAGCCCTTTCCCCAGTCATAGGATGTGTCCTTAAGCGGCTTTCTCCTTGCTTTAGAGAATCGTAGGAGCGAGTAAAACTATCAGGGTTGAATCCCTAGTAAATATTAACCAGGTATTAGCTTGTAATATTACCTCTAGAGATACTCCTATTGCTCCTTCCCTTGTAATTTTTTTTAATATTGTGGTATTAGGTGCCGTAAGTATAAGAAAGGTACACGCGCATTTTAAAACAACACGGTTCTATGTAAAAGACACCAAGTCAACGTTATGTAAAAGGGGTTCTAACGCCCTCCCCTTTCTATAAATAATACGTAAAATTCCAATTATAAAAGTAAAAACTTCCTTTTTTTCCTTAACTTTTAACTTTTCTATATAGTATTGATACTTATAGTTACTAGTATAACACTAATTTATTTTGTAATCTTAATATTCCCTTTAATTATTAATTTTATAATAAATCTTTAACTTGCCACTAAAGTAGATGAAGCTATTAAAAATGTGGGTTATATACATTGAAGATGTTTAGTCATTATAAACGAATATAAAGTTTTTTGCCCTAAAAGATATCGATATATACCCTAACGGAACTTGAAAAAAAATATTTCGAATACGTTTATAAAATCGCGTATAATTCCAGGAAATTATACTAAGAAATTAAAAGTAAGTGATTCCAATAACCGCAAAAAGCTGTTCACGAATAGCTAAATACTGGGGTTCGATACCGACTTTATTCCGTTAAAGCCATAGGTCTTAGTTCTGGTTATCTGTATACGTCGCTCTATTTAAACCCAGATATAAATAGGGCTATTGAGGAGTTGTCGGAGGCGTGTTTGGCGTTCGACTTTTAGAACCGAGGTAAGTTCACGTATTGTAAGCCGTTTCTTAGGTGTTAACAAACGGCTAAAAAGCGTATAAACTTAGGTACTCGCCGTCAAAAAGGCCATAAAAGTTTGTTACGCTATATAATGAAAAGTTAATACCCGAGGCGAGCAGGGTTTTATCCCCGCCACTTTTATACGATTTGGGGGCCAACGGGCCGTGCAATTGATAAACGAGGAACTTAATACTTAGGTAAATTTCTTATAACCATGTAAAAACGTAAAGGTGGCGTGGTAAACCAGTAATCAAGAAGCGTTATTAAAAGTAATATAAGAGTTTATTAAGGTTGAAGAACGTATTAATATTAAGTTAGGTCGTATAAGTATTAAATTCAACCAACTTATTAAAATAGGTAAGAAAATACTAGGTAAAGATTTGATCTAAAACTTTAAGGATATATTTAAATAAGTAGAGGCCCGGTTATAATCGATCGTTTTTCGCCTTTATCAATATTAATACGTTTTTTTGGTATCCGTTTATTAACGGCTTATACGCCATTCCGGTAAATAAAGTAAATTGTAAAATTATGCCTGTTTACGGGTTAGACGTAAAGGCCTATCGTTATGTTTAGCTGATCCGTAATGCGATTAGAAGGTGTTGAATATCATGGTATTAAAAACGTTTAAAAGCGGCTTTTAATTTAGATGTATATAGCTCATTTATTTAACTAAAACTTACCGTTTGAATTGGTTATAAAGTTGGGTACGTTCGACTCAAAGTTTATTACGAGTTCGTAATATACTTTCAACTTAGTATTTCGCTTTCGCCTTATTATCGTCTTTTTAAATAATTATAATTTACGGTTAAAAGTTTCGAATTTACTAGCTTAAAAGAGGATCCGAAGCGATTTGGACAAGTTAATTTACATAAAATCGAGGATATTTCCCGCCCGGTACGTTAAGTTTCATAACATAGGATTCGATTATACGAGTTACCTGGTACTTATCGTAAAGTTAGCTTAATTTCTTAGAAAATTCGTTTATCTTATAGTTTTTAAAAGAACGTTAGATATCTTGGCCGACTCGAAAACTTTTTAAGGGGGAACGTCGTATATTAACCGCTTTTCTTTTATACGTTATTATATAGCCGCTATTACGGCTTATATAAATTCTATTACTTTGCGAATACGTTAAACAAAGTTTTTAACCCTTATGCGTAATATAGTCGTAGGAACGAAAAAACCTTATATTGGTTAAATAAGATTAACGTAATAACCATAAGTTATAAAAAATTGTTCAATATCGATAGTCTTCGTATTTTCATTATTCAATATTAGTTAATGAATGGGTAATGAACGGCTTTAATCTAGTTATATATAAACGACGAATAAACTTAAATAAATAAAGATCTTTTAATTTACGCGTTCGGTTACATTATTAATTTTGGGGTAAAAAGTAGTACTTAAGCGTTGTTTCACTCCAGTTAGGTCATAAAGTCATTTTTAAAACCCATTAGTCCAATTTAAACCACGATCGCTAACAAAAGTATGCGGAAAACCATAAAATCGCTAATAGCAATTGAAAAACCGTTTCATATAAGCTTTGTCGTTTATAGTGATTATAGTCTTTAAAGTAACGAATTTACTTAAGTAGTTAATAATAACTATAAGGTAACTTAGGTCGCCTTCATATTCCTAAGATAAATTAATAATAAAGTTGAGGTAAAGCTCGCTTTGAAGCCGTTCAGAAACCGGTAAGGGTTTAAGGAACCCTTTTCGATGGTGTTTCCAATAAGTTATACGGCTATAAACGTTGTAGTTACGGTAAAAGCAGCAGACCGCATAATATAAGCCTAGCTAAAAATACGTTTTGAAAAGGATAACGATAATAACTTTTTAACCTAAATAGCCGGTAAAAAGCTAATCGTAAGTAATTTAAATTAAAGAGGTAGTAAACTACTCGTAAATAAGTATTTAAATACGGTCGCGAAACCTTAAAACTTTATCGTCGTTTACCCGGAATTTCGAAATTAAAACCTTTAACTTACGGTCGTCATCGGTACGAATATCCGTTAAAAAGTATCGATCGCCTATATATACCGCACGTACCATGCGGGGATAAATGGTATCGCGTATAATAGCAATATTTTAACAATTTTAAAAGTCGACGTTAATGAAAAGTTTACGGACTTTTGGAATTGATTCGTCGGTGACGGTTAACCAGGAGATGTAAGTATGCGAATACGGCTTAAAAACAAATTATTTGGAGTGTAATAATTAGATTTTTCGACCCAGGTGATATAGGTTTAAAAAAACCCTTAGAAATATTCTAATTTCATTGTAATAATATATTGTGTCATATGTAATCTGTTACTTTATTATATTCTAACCAAAAACGAAATTACGAAAGGCGTTTACACTAGTAAATTTATCTTCGAAAAGCCGCCGTATCGTTATAAAATATTCTAAGTTTTTGTAATCCGTTAAAATAGTAAACGGGCGCGCCATACCTCGGAGCTCCACGTTTTATACTTTCAAATAATTTATAATCCTTAGTAACTCCTTATCGTAGATTTCGTAATTGTATTCGGCGGAAGATAAGTAACGGGAGTAATACGTTATTAGGCGTAGGTTATTGTGGTCGTCGCGTTAAAAGAGATAGCCTCTTAGGGCTTAGCTAAAACAGTCAGCTTCAAGGAGGGTATCGCGGTCGGAATCCTATTAGGTGAGTACGGGTTTGGAAAAAAAATTATGTTAAAGTTATTTAAAAACATCCTTTTCTTTAAACCTTTAACCAAATAAAATACCTTTACAGGTCAACCGTAATGATAATCCAACAATAGTCGAATAATTGTAAATTAAATGACGATAAAATTTTACGAACCTTAAAAAACTCGGTACTCCTAAAACCGTTGTGAAAGCCGCCTATTCCCGGATAACGCGTAGATTTTTTAAGTTCATATGAACGACGACACCGGCTTTAATGAAGAATTTCAAATACTTGGTTTTTTAAATACCGAAATCATATTTGGAAAAATTCAGGTTAAGTCTCGCGACGTTTAATATATTAAGAATTTACTTAACTTTCATTATATAGTCGTTAAAGATACTGTCAAAGTAAACGAAAACATTGTTAAGGTAATAAAAACGAAGAATATCGAAGGAAGGTCATAAAGAATTATTGAAAAATCTTTAAAAGATAGCGAAAACGTTAAAAAAGTCGAAGGAAATAATAAGTTATTCAAAGAATCCAAAACATATACGAAATGCAGTTTTTCATTTACCTCCTTCCTTAATATAAAACTTATAAAAACAACTTCAACATTTAATTTACTAAGCTATTTTACTTGAGAAATATTAGTAAACGTCTTTTGAATTAAAAGAAATAAGTAACGATTTATCTTTGTAATAGTATTAAACCTACAATAATCGATATAAAATCGTAACTTTTTTCCGTGTTTTTTAATGAAAAGGATTGAAGCTTCCGTTAAAAAGCTGTCTATTTGAATATAAACTTAATTAAGTAATTCGCTTAACGTCTTACATAATACGAGGAGATTTTCACGAGTTATCCCGTATAAAAGGCCTTACGGTACTTTTAAAGGTTAACCTTAATTATCAGTACGAAAAGAAATCTCGTAATCCGTTTCAAAACGGTAAAAGAGTAGCTTATCGCCGAAGGTTTTATCAAATAGGGGTACGAATTCCCTAAGATTAGTAGGAAGTTTATCGTAAACGGAAATAAGTGGTTTCGGAGAGAATTTTTTATTAATATTTTCGAGGGAAACGGCAGCGAATTGCGTAATAACGGTTCGGTCTTTACGGGATTATCGTAAAATAACGTGAAATATAGCGATGCTAACCCCTTTAAACACTTTCTAAATAGGCGCAAACCCTCATTTCCGAATGGGGTAGTTACTGACTCGTCTTAAAAATAATATATATTTCGTGGCGTCGTAGGTAATTTATTGGTATTTTATTTAAAACCTATTCAAAATAACGTCGTATTATAAGAAAGGGACGAGGTAGGCTTATATCCGGTAATAGTATTGATCGAGGTCGACCTTCAGGGAGGTTATAAAGGAAATAGGTTATAGGGGAAAACCGGGAATATAAAATATAAATTCGCTGAGTTGTCGTAAGGAGATAAAAAATCGTGAAAACTTTAAGAAGTTAATAAGCTATTTATTCGCAACATCATTATATTTAGAACCTATTTTTATCAAAGCTTAAATAAAACCAGTAAAATTCCAAATTAAATTTATTGTAAACGAAAAACTATTTAGAAGTTCGAATGAAGTCGCTAAATTAAATTAATGTCTTATCAACTCTTATACGTGACTATATATAGGAGATACACTTTTCCCTCTTCGAAATTAATAAGGTTTTTGGTCGAAGTGAAATAGATTTTTATAACGGCTTTGTCTTTAAAGCCGCTCGAGCGTTACACCAGATCCTATAAGTAGGTACGGATCTGGTAACCGTCCCCTTCGTAATGTAAGTATAACCTAAGGTCCTTACGGCAAAATAATTTCGCGTAATGAAATTAGGCGGCGCGCCGTTTGGAAACGGTTCGAAAGGCATTTATATCAGTTATAATAATATCGTCCTAATTATCTCGAACGAGCGTATTCCCACCATTATTCCTACCGCGGAAGGCGCCTTCGGTAACGATGGTATAAGTAACAATGGTACTAGTGTCGTTGTGGCGAGTACGGAGATTATGAAGGCGCTCGTCAATAAATTAAACGCGGGCGACTTATTTATTATATTGCGTTGGCATGTCGAAGGGGAATAACATATTAATAAGTGTATTATTAATAGCCTTTTCCAAAATGACGAGTTTAGCAGCAGATTCCCAGGCCATGCCACCAACTATGGTAAATAAAGCTTTTTAAACGTTAAAAAACGTAAAATCATTTACAAGATTCCTATTTTATATTTGTAAACCAAGAGAAAGCTGTTTTAGCCGGGTTAAGGTCGTAGTAATAGGTACGAAGTATAGCTATAAAGGCGTCGGGGTTGTGAATACCGCTGTTGCTTTTGCGAGCGTAATAAATTTTTATAACGGTTTTCGTAAGGCCCTTTAACCATTCAAAAATAATTTTAAAGTAATCCTTTTTTATATCGATAAACTTTAGGTTTCAACGTAATTTACATATTATCATCACCTTTTATACCAAAAATCGTAGCTTAATACCGGAAAATTTAACTAGTTAATTAAATAGCCGACGTTGAAGTCGGTAACGCCCGTTGAAAAGGGCGCTAATATCGTAGTCAAAGTTAAAAAAGTCGTCGTTATTTATAAAATTAACGCGGTTCCTAATAAGGAACGGTATAAGAACGGTGTCGTTTGTAACGTACGTAAGAGAAACCTCCTCGGGGGGGAAGTTAACCCGAGGACGTAAACGTTCCGATAACTTCAAACTATCGGATTATATTCGTTAAAGCGTTTAACATATCAGTATTTCGTTATTCTAAGTATAAAGCGTACTCCTGAATGGCTTAATTCCGCTCGATAAGTTCTACACGTAAGATGTCAGTAAAGCGTTTATATTAAATCGTAATGTAATCGTGCTAAACTGCTAAGACGCTTTAAAGCTACTTCTTAACGCGTGCGTTAAAGAATTACTTTAAGGCTTAAGGGCTTAGATTCGGTAGTTCAGAGGATAAAAACATAGCTCTAAGCTATAGCCGTTAAGGAGTAGTTAAGACACTGTCGAGCAGAAAATCGAGGGTTATATATAAAGAGACTGTAGCCAAAGCTATCGTTTAAGGGAGTCGGATTCCGTCTATAACTCTCGATAAAGAAGAAGAAGAAGTCCTTGCTAGGGAGAGGCTATGGAGCTAAGATGGTACAACCCTTTCTCCAGTTATGTGACGTGTCCTCAAGAAACTCTCTCACTTCTCTAGAGCATCGCAGGAGCGAGTAGAACTACCAGGGTTTGATCCCTGGTAAATATTAGCCAAGCATTAGCCTGTAACACTGCAAAAGGTTTTTTTTAGCTAATTACGTTCCTCATTGTTAACCGTAACTACTTGAGTTTCCAGCTTGACCGGTATATACCCATAAGCTCTGGAATTTAGTAACGAAAAAGATCTTTTCAATTAGTATTACATTAATCGACGGTATGTACGATCCGGTAAGTACGGTTAATAAAGAGCCTGGATCTTTACCTACGAAGTAGGGTATTCACCCTTCTTAAGGTCTTTAAGTTGGTTAAACAAATTTAACTTAAACGTTAAAAGAGATTAGATCTACTACAAACAAAGTAATTAGTTAATACGTTATACTATTGTCGAATATAATGTAAAACAAGTGACATACTATACATAATACTCCTTTGCCTTAAAATGGAATTATATAAAACGTATTACGTAATTTGAAATAAGTAAAGTTAAGCAGGAGGAAAATAAGTCGAAAGCTATCGGTTAACACTAAAATACCAGTATTAACACTGGTATTGGCCCGGAAGTCATGTAATAACTAACCGACCACGTATTTTTGTACTGCTTTATAAGTAAAAACCCCTACCATCGTTATAACAATAAAGACCTTAGCCTTATATATCTCTTTATTATTTAAGACTGGTATGCAAAACAAGTCTTTTAGGTGATTATGTTGGATACGGAGGTAATACGGTACTTAACAAGAGGTTATTCGCAGTATATCGCGTTACGAAAGGATATCAATATTGTTATAGAACTTAATCACGCGAATGCTGGTAAAGTTAAAGTTTGTTTTAACCCCGGGAAAAAAATATTTTCATTAAGATCGATGACAGTAAAGACTATTGTTAACCTTATTATTTTCCGCAATTTGTAATCCCCTACCCCTCTGTTCCTTTGCTTCAAAAATATAAAAAACTTTAGAATTAACTTTAATGTTTAGACTAATAAGCTAATACATATTAAGGCTGGTAAAAGGTTTTTATTTAACTTTAAATAGGGGTATGTTTGATTTTATATTCAAAGACCAAAGTTAATAGTATTAAATTTAACCAAGATTAAGTTTCGTTGACTATATCATAGGTTAAACTATCTGATAATCAATAGACTTTATAAAGTTTGAAAGGAAATTAATCACCAAAATATGGATTTACTAGTATTAAAGGTAGTTAAATGCCTTGAGTATTACTATTAAATACACTTCCAAGCCTCGTTAAGGTTTAAATTTACGTTAAAAAAATCAAAACTTAAATTCGGAAATCTTTGTAAACGTAGTTTATTCGGACAGTAAATTAGTATTATAAGTCGTAAACTTCGCTGTAGCTTTTTACAACACTAAGTTTTTCATAATTATTACGATAAAAGAAATATAGGAAGTACTTCGTATTTTATAGACTAATACGTACCATGGTTTACTGAACGTGTTAATTACGATATCAGTATTAACTTTATTACGATAAAATGTTAAGTTGATATAAAGTTAATAGGGATTTAATATAAATAAATTTTTATAAAAGTTTATTAAGGTATTGGAAAAATTAAAAGGGTATACGTACTTTAACAAAAGTCTTACGATATTTTTATACTGAAAATCAAAAGCTTATAAGTTCATAGCCAGTCCTTTAAATAGCGGTAAAAGGTTTTAACGATATTATTAACATTAATGAACTTGAACTAATTTTATTAGCATTTAAAGCTTACCTATTTATAACAATTAAGTCGCTATATGTGTTAAGCAACTAAAAGCGTGTTATTGCATATAGCTAATTATTAAAAGAATTAAGGAAGGAATCAATACGCCATTAAGTTAATAATACCTTTAATATCAGGAACTAAACTTTTATAATAAACGTACTTTTACTTTCCATTTAAATTAAGGTCTTTACGTATAGTAGGTCGTGTAAATGGGACGGGCGGTATGAAATTTATTAGAATTACCAATTTAAATGTGGGGGTTAAAACTGTTAACGGCTCCGTAAATTTCCAAGTTATACAAATTAAGCCATATAAAAGACCCCTTAAGTCTGATAAAGATCCTAACGTCGATAACCTCCACGCAAAGAAAATTGATTAATATAACCTTTTCGAACCGACTATTAATAAGTCGATAAAACGCTATCGATATAAAAGACCACCTAAAGGAAGGATATATATTAAAGAGGAGGAAGATAGAGACTATAGAACTGGTGAGGTACATATAATAGTGTCAGTGTTTTAGAAGGAAAAGTCTAACGTAAAACTAGCCCCTAAGTTACGTGTCGAGAACATTATTAATAGTTCGGGTAAGCTTTTTTAAAAAAAAGTAATTAAGTGGAAATTAACAGCCTCCTGTTACAGAGGGTTGTATATTTTATGCCGTTAACGCAATTTAAACGCTAGGATATCATTATCTTTAAATCTAGGATAATTTATAAGGTTAAAAGTAAGACTACAGACCGGCCGTAAGAAAAGTTACGGTTAAATGACTACGGATATGGTAATAGAGGTAAGTATTAAATCCTTACTTAATCGCTTATAATCTAGAAAATTAGCTAACGTTTAATCGTCGCTATTATTACTAGTTTAACCAATAACATAAAAGATTAGTTTATACTTAATATACGGAAGATTACGTAAGCGTATACATAATCTATCACCGATCTTTAGCGGATTATATTGTTGGAAATATTGTAAGAATTCAGGGATAAGTTTCCAGGTCGTACGATAATATACTATATTAAGATTTTATATGGATTAGCTGAGGTTAACATCTACTAGTTCTCAACGTATTAGGTATACTGTAAAAATAAACTAGGTATAAAAACGTTAATATTCGACCTGTGTTTGTTAATTACAAAAGGTAAATATTTTGATATTATAGGCATGTAAATTAACGATACCCTATTCCTCGGCTATATTAGATTTGTGGCGACAAAATAACATATTATCGAAAAGTTATGATTTTAAAAGTGTAAGTTAGTTAAAACGTTAGTTAAGAGCATATAACTTGACTTTGATAGATTTTTACTTCGTATTTATAGTGATAAAGCTAGGAACGGAACTTATATTAACCTACGTTGAAAGGGGTAAGTTACGAACCTAAAAATTATCGACAAAGTTAAAGAGATAAAGGTATAAAAATACCTGGAGTAAAAGGACCGTACAGCTTATATCGCTACGTTATATTAACCGGAAACATCGTAAGACCTTTTTATTACGGTATAAATATAGGACCCGTAAAACGAAGACTTTAATAAGTTAAATAAGCGAATGTAGTAGCAAATGGATTAAGTTAAAAAAGGAATTAATATAGTTTTTGTAAATTTAACGAACGCGAAGTTAATAATCCTTATAAACGGGTTATTTTTCAATAATATTAACTTTATATCGTAAATCTATTTCCTAATAGTATTCGTTAACTAAAATAAGTTCAAAAGATAATTTACGATTACCAGAAACCTTATACGCTGGATATTAATTAAATATAAACGTATAACCCGAAGTATATTAGCTTTGAAAGTTTACGATATAATCATAGGTTTTAACATTGGTATAGTAACTAACGGTATATTAAATATTATAATGAAATAGCTAGGTTTACCAACAATACCTGTAAAAATATATACAGATTTCTGAAGCCTTTACGAATACTTATTAAAACTAGGTACGACTAATGAAAAACGCCTGATAATAAATGTAATGACGTTAAGGGAGGTATACAAATCTCGGGAAATCGATAAATTCCGGTAAATTAACGGTGAAGATAACCTTACCGATTCCATTACTAAGGCTACGCCTAATAGCGTCTTGGAAAGGTTTGTGGATAGCTATACGCTAACTATACGAATCGAGTTATACGTAGATCGCCCAGCACTTGACGCGAAAAAACAAGGTTTCTCTGGCAAATTAGAAAACCGCCAAGGTAGTGGCAATGGCAATAGTGGCGATAGCAATAGTTTGAACTACTGGCAAAAGGTACGCCAGTGGTAGCGTACTTTATTTGCGCAGATTTATAGCGAAGGATTTGTATACGAGATTTGAGGAATGAAGGCCTTGGAGGGGTGGAATAAAAAGGCCACAAGGGGCCGTAGTTAATTTCAATTTCAGTATATATTGATTGGAATTAACAGGGGTCTGGCTCGTAGATTAAGGAGGGATTTCAAAAGTTGCTACCGATTAATAGAAAACCACGCTAGTGTATAGACACAAAACAAAAAGCCCCTAGTGTTGGAACAGTATTGTAATGGTATTGCATGTAATGTAATAGGTTAACTTTACTGTAAATAAATTTAACTGTACTGTAAGTGTATTGCTTTATACGGACTTACCGCATTAGGTATAAGTCGAATGCAATACGTTGCACTTTATTTTAGGGCACGGTCAAAGCACTTGGCCGTACAATTTACAGTGTAGACCGGCTAGAGGTCTTCCAAACCTAAAATAATACATCTACCATCTGACCATACAATACTACTATTACTTCAAAGACCAATCGAATCGACAACGTTGCAACGTCTAAGGCCTACCAACATTCAGCTAATATAAGGTGGCGATACAGCTTTCACGGGCACGCTATTTAAGATACCATTGGCTTTTAACCGTATTAGTTTTATTAATTATGTTCAAAAAAGTGTCTTAGCCCTTTCAGCGAAACTTTAAGCCGGTATTAACAACAAACATATGGATTGATGATCCATTAAGGTCAAGTTGACTGCTTTTAGTCAACGTTGTTATTAGTTTATAATTTCAAAACTTAAAGTCCTTAGTCGTCTGCTGATCTAGTGCCACAAAGCTAGCTGTTCCAATGAAAAGAGTATTATTAGTTTGTATATTTATTACACCAAAGTCATTCTTTTACGTTACCAACAAGTATGGGTCGTATATTAAAGACTTTATCACTATTTATGATTTAAAATACGATTGGTTGGTTAGAAATTAATGGATACCTATTTTAATTAGCCCATACAATGGTTTAATATGCTGTAGTACCGTTTTTGAAAGGTAGATAGTACGTAGCTCCTTTGGTAGTTTTAGTAATACAATCTGTTGTAGATTCTTTCCTAATTGTGTGTAGGTTTGCGTTATACTATATACATTAAACGTAAACTTGCCTTTAGTTTTAACTAGCAAACTTGTTATTAAAGTAACCACTAAGTGTTGGCTCATTTTCCAAATCGTTAGCGACTACGTAAGGATTTAGTCCTTGCCTTTATCGCCGTATCCTTAAGTAATTAAGCGTAATTTTTCGTACGACCGCTCAGTAGTCTTACCTTTAATCTCGTAAATAATCTTCGACTGCAAGATCATAACGTTTAGGTCTTAAAGATTAAAATCGGTTTTCGGCACGAATTATACAACTACTCAAGTTAGTAGGCTGTTAATCTTAACCTTATCGCTTTTCTTAAAGGGTTTACCAGAGGTCTTAATAATTCTTTATATTCAGAACTTTAGTGTTAAGTCTTCGTTATTCTATTCTTTCCTATTTACCCAAGTAGTATTGTAAATACGGCCCGATGTATATTTTTCCTTTTTAACGTTTCTTTCTTCGGGAGTCGTCCGCGCCGGCGGCGTTTTATCGGCTTATTGATAATAGGTGGAGAGAGTTTGTATTAGCTCAGTCGTTTGACTTAAGGGTCTTTATCGTTAGTAGCCTTAATGTAAGGCTTAACTTATGTAATTCGAAAAGATACAAAACTGTTAACAGTTTTAACAACTACTTTAGAGTTCGTGATACTTAATATCTTATACGGGTCCTTTCATTTATCTATCTCCATCTACACGAAGACTTCAATTTGTAATAGAAAAGTAAGCACATCGATTATTATAAGGCCGTTCCTGGTGTTAAGGGCATTATTAACCTAGCGGCGTACCGATTCTCTTTGCAGTTCCCTTAGAACTTTTCTATAGGCCGCTTCACGTTTTTGAATACTTGCTGAGAGCGAAGATTTACTCGTTAGGTATAGGTAAGCTTTAAATACTAATAGCGTTAACACTAAACCATTAAGGCATATAGTATTGTTTAAGCCTTTTACTACTATTTTGAAACGTTCTACCGGATCTGTAAAGATTTTAATTTACAATATAAGAATATTATACGTTCGGCGAAGTAAGGTGTATATCTTTTTAACCTTTCTAATGCTTTAGCAAGCTTTTACAAGTACCTGTTTGTACTAAATATTCATTATTTTGGTATCTTTTGAAAATTCCGCCGCTGTAAAGTTGGTACCGGAATCGTAAATGACGACGTTAGGTGGGGTCAGATACTTGTTAATTTATAGTATTTTTCACGTTTCCCACGTATCCTTTACCGAAATGGACTTTGAAAATTTAGCCACGTATAAAGAGGTTACAGAGATAACGATATAAATGATAAGCTTATGATTTAGGTCAAACACATTAATAAAAATCTCGTAGTTGAAGTTTTTATTATCTTTTATTGTAAACCTAAATTTCCGGGGAGTTTATTTATACGTTTAACAGTAGTGATAAAACCTTTCAATGGGTTTTAGGGTAGAATATTCCACATTTTCATGCCCAGCAGACTTCAAGACTTTATATAGCCTGTTAACGGATAGATGGTTAAAGCGCCGATATAGTTAACGTATCTCTGGCTTCATTAGGTTTAACACTATTACTTCTAGGCTTTAAAGATGAAACTATAGATGATCGTATTTAAAAGCGAGGAGAAACCTCAAGCTGTTTTTAATCAACTTGTTTACTTTAACATCGACGTTAGCGCCGCAGGTTTTCATATTATTTACGTAAAGTAGAAAAGAGGGAGGGAACTTAAGGATGTAAAACGTATTTGCTTCCACAATAATTTCAATTGCCGTTTTCTTTAGTGTTATAACATAGACAACGGTTGGGTCAGGAAACAGGCCAGCATGCAGCTGAGTCACGGAGAGCTTGTAGTCCAACACATCAGGCGGGGAACATCTTTTATGTAAGTAAGGTGACTAAGTAAGTCACGTAATGGATCAGTATGGATCAGTTACTGATCCAAGATAAGGCAGCACTAGATCAGTGGGATCAGTGCGGTGATCCAAACGATCCAGTACTAAAGACGGTATGAAGGTACGGATATATAAGGACACAGTCATCACTACATAGACAGTATTTCCTTCATAGATCTTCAGTTGTCAATCTAAGTATTCAGTCTACACACCTGAATAGCCTAACGGATAGTAATCACTCTACAGCACGAATAAACATCTTCTTAATATTGCACCTTTGTTACCTCTACTGCCTTACTGCTAATATAAACTACCTGACAACTTCTATTTACTCACAGGTATTTAGTGTGATCATTACATTTAGTAACGATAGTTCTTTGCCTAAGCCAAAGCTAACTTTAGCTTTGCTAGTATCGTAGCGATTAACTTCAGTGGTTATAATACTTTCCCTTCGCAGTGCCACGTATTGCGAATAGCCTCTTCTTAAGTATCTTGCTGCCCTTGTGTTTGGTATAATATCCTAAAACGTGTGGTCTGCGTAATAATCGCGAAAATTGAAGGTATATAAGAGGTTAGGAGCTTGGTTAGGGTAAAAGTAAGGGTTTGAAACACTTAAACGGTATAAGAAAGTATATTAGGCTAGTTACTAGGCTGCGTTAGGAGTAATATCTTAGTATTACTTGATTTATTTCGGGGTATTAGCGTCGTTAATTGACTCATCGCACTCGAAGTCTATAATTTGATCCAAATAGTCCTGTTTAGAAGTAATGAAGTATTAGGCATGATATATTGCCTTTCTGTTACTACGTTCGGCAAGGGGGTTGTCGAGTTAACTAATAGTTAAACTTGCCATAGATTTAATATCTTTTACTATTATTACGATGATAGTGTTTACGGTTAACAGGCCCGCCTAAATTTTGGCCTTGTTAGCATTAAAATGGTTGCTTCCTATATTTCATAGCCGGTGGGCTAAACTTTAAGCGTTGTGAGTACCTGTAGCCATACTTGCGGTTGACGTAATTAACCATCGCAAGATCTTTTTCATTTACTTTAAGGAAGTTGCCAGCTTAGGGGTATATACTCAACGAGATTGGTTTACGGGCCATTATAGTGGTAAACGAGGAGCGTAACTGGCTAAAAAACTTTCGTAGGTGGTATTTAGGTGTTGTAGAGCGTATTCGAACTCGCTAACGCCCGTGACTATTTCCCATACCTGTTCTCGAAGTGTAGCTTCACTAATATAAGTTTTTTCTTTTATTTTCTAACATAATATTAGCTTGTTAAGTATCTGATTAAGGATATTTATTAGTGTTTCCTCTTTTTTTTTCCTTTGCTATTATTATAGTCCACCGCGTAGTAGTCCAGTCTATATGTTATTGGACGAGGTAAATATCGTGTTCGAATTAGCTCTTTATGCCGTCGTAGATTTCGCGGAATGTGATAGCTTTAATAAGGAGGGTCAAGTAATAATCCTTGGCGTGTCTTATGATAATTTCGGAGAATCGTGAGTAAAAACCTAAAAGGGTATTATCTTGGTATTGAGGAGGTTTTATGGCTTCCTATTATATTTTTCTTCCTCTTTTCAGATCTTGACGAAGTCTACAAGCAGATTATAGTTAATGTTGACCATTTTGATAGGTTTTGGGGGAAGGTTGTGGTAGTTATTTTGGACCTAAAGGGTGTTTCCTAACAGTTTAAGCCTCAAAGCTTCAAGACACGGTATTAAGGGTCATTGTCAGTCGCTTAACTCGAGGAGTCAAGTCCTGTAGTGCAACCTGTAGTAGGCTTTCGCGTGTAGGCAAATCTGAAGAAGAAAGAGTCTTAAGGTATTTGGCAGCTTTAAGTAAAGTGTCAAGGGGGAAGTGATACCTAACGATTTTAAGGGGCTTGAATATTCTGCTTAATTAACTGGTGTAGAGCGCCGATGTCAATACCTTTGGCCGCTTTAACAGCCTTTGCTTTACGCGCTTTGCCACCGCTTAGGGCGTACTCCTCGCTATCACGTAGAGGTATTAAGTTTCCGAGAAGGTTAATAGGCCTATTATCTGCGTATAAAAAAAGCTTAACTTAGCTCAGGGTAAAGGAGAGGTCCCCTGGATCGCGTATAAGGGTGGTAAGGTTTTTCAACATCATTTTTCTTCAGGTATGGGTTTTGAGAAAGTTCCTAAAGCTGAGCTAGATTGAAAAGCTTTTATATCAGTTTTTTATTAGCCTGAGTTGATAAGTAGACCTCTTACTGTTTAATTCTACTTTAATTTTTATGTTACCCCCTTTTCGAACCGAGGTTTACATATTTATAATAAAGTTGTTAAAGGCGTTGTCAGAATCGTTAACATTAAAATATTTAATAATATAGTAGCTGACGAAGTTGGTAACATATTTCTCGATTGAATTTTTATTAATGTCCTATTCTTATAGGTCGTAGCTATAGTACTTGGTAAAAGTAGCTTCGAATGCCTTAATTGTTTTTCTTTTTACAGGGTTAGAGATAGCTTTAAAGTAAGCTCTGGTAGTAGATATCTTGAAGTTTTGGCCTATATAGTGCTTTGTGGGCGTGTAGGTCAAGGGACTTGGTGATCTTAGGCGTAGGGACTTGGTGTTTTTGGCGTAAAGTCGCGTGAAAACTTGGTGACTTGGCGTTGGATCGTGCGACGTGACTTTCTTAGCGTGACTTGGTGTTTTTGCTTAGAATAGCGAACTTTACCATTAAAGTAGTGTAGGGAGTAAAAATATTAAATTAAGGTAAATATTTAGTGTAAAGTGTAAGGTCGGAGGTTGTTTATCATTATTAATAGAGGGTAAAGGTCATAAGTTGTTTGGCATAGAGATTTAGTCGTTTTTCTATAGTAGTAGTACCCGTAGTAGTACTAACTTAGCCGTTTGCCAATTTGACGAACTTCAAAACCTCTGACAATTAATCTCAACCTTTTTCTTTAAAAAGAATCAATAAAGATTTCTTGGTGGTTTTAATAACGATACCGTCGATTACTTCCAGATTGCCATTATGGACTGACGCAACCCAATAGTTTTCTCTGTTTTCCTGCCGTTGCGAACTAATGTAGTATTAAAAGAAGCTTTTAACAAGAATCTTTCCTCTACCCTAACGTTAACGTAAAGCGTAATAACCGGAAAGTAGCTTCTTATTTTACTTATCTAATATGTGCTTAACCTAATAAGTACTGATTAGTGTTGGCAGGTCTTTAGATCATTGCAACGTTGTCGATTCAATTAGTCTAAATAACAGTAGTATTACATTGGTCAAGTGGTAGATGAATTGTTTTAGGTTTGAAAGACTGCTAGCTAGTCTGCACTGTAATTTGTATGGTCAATTGCTTGGCTCTTACCCTAGAGTAAAGTGTAGTGTACTACACTCAACTTACACTTAATGTGGTAAGTCTCCACCAAGCAATACACTTAACTTGTAGTACAGTCAGCTTTGCTGTAAGTAAAGTTGACCTACTGCACTGCATGTAGTACTATTCCAATAAAATGTAAATAAACGAACTTCAACAAGTTTAATATATTGAACTAGAATAAATGCTATATACCCAGGTAATACTATTTCAGTTATAGTTTTAATAAAAACTTTACGTACAATTGGATTTGTAATTACCTTATAGACTGAAAATAGCATCTCGAAGGCGTTATTTAGAAAGCGAATGATATTTTTTGATATGAAATATCCGTTTAGCGAGGTTTCGACTAATTTTCAAAGAGAAAAATGTCAATATCACGGGGATTATCTGCCTAAACTTCTGCCGTTTCTTTAAAATACCGAGGTGTTTTATCAAATTTATAATTGAAAGATATAAAAATTTAGAAAAATTTAGTAGTAAGTCGTATAATAGGTTTTATAAATTCTAAAATCACTTGGTATTTAACTTACGAAACGTCGGTTTCGATATAATTAAGAAAATACTTATTTAGCCAAAATTTAACGACGAATTCTTCACATATACCTATATCTAGGTATAACTTGTAATTTAGCCTAGAAAGTGTGTTACATACAGCGACTTTTAGGAAGCGATAGCTGCCTATAGCGAGGTCAAATTTCTTGTGAACTGACTTATTTAAGAGAACTTTTACATTTTCCGTATATAAAGCGACATCATTAAAGTTTGGATTTGAATAATCTATATAAGGTATCCGTTGTCTTATAATTCTCTAATATAAGGTTTTTATTTGTAGTTAAAGTTTGAAATATTTGAAAAGGGCGTTAAGAAACTTGTAAACTTATTTATTATAGGCGTATATTCAATGTCTTAACTACATTTCATTAACGAAGCTTGATATCTCGTTTATAAAACCTACCTTAATCATTTAAAAAGGTTAAAAGAAGCTTTGAAACTCGTTATAAATTTGGTCGAAATAATTAGTATCTTTTAATTTCAATTAAACGTTATTAGATTGTTTACAGCATCGACTACGTTTGGAGCGATTATCGCCATCATGACGACGACCATCACGGTCGCCGCAATGATTATCGTCGCGACGCTTCTCGCGAGGTTTATCCTGAGCCTCGTGAAACTTACGCTTACGATCGCAAGGTCCGTGATTGTGTTCACGAATAAGGTAATTATTTTTTCTGGATTCCTTATTATACCTCTTTTGATTTTCATACGAGTTGTTATTTTCATAATATGTTTTTTTTAAAAATGTCGCAAATTATACTTTTCGCGGCTATCTTGAATAATAAATTTATATTATAGATATTTACTGTTAGCGGCCATTACTAAGATAGTTTCAAACTTTTTAATTGAATACGTATACTGATGGAAATTTTACTTACGATTTAGTAGGTCAATTTTCTATCCAATACTTAGATTCAACGAAAACTAAATATCAATTATAACTTTGCACCAATTCTAATTACATCGATTAGAAGTACCTATTACTTGTATATTTTCAGCTTAATTTAAATATGTTTTTGATAAATATATTCTTTTTTTATAAGGTTTTGTAAGGCAAAGATTAATTTTTAAAACGTTTCCGTAATTAGGCCCATATTTATCTAAAAGCGTTACGTTAATACATTTATAATAGCCTTTAAACCTCAAAAGGTGAATTTTAGGTATTCCTTATCGAAAATATTTATGTTTTGCCAAAAAATAGCGAAACCTTGTAATGAAGTGCCGAATATGGATAAAATTCAACGTTTTTCTTCGGTATTAAATTTGGTAAAACTTTTTAAACGAGTTTAAAAGTTTTACACATCAATGAAATAATATTACGAACTATTGTAACAATATTTTTATCAAAAGAATCTTAATACTCCATATCACAATGTTTATTTCTTTTGATTCCAATAGTGAAAATTAATAACTGAAAATTCAAATACTCGAGTATACCGATTACTACAAGGAATTAGATTAAAAATAAGGTGGAGGGTTGTAAAGACGAGGATGAAAACTTTAAAAAGAAGGCGAAAAGCTATGAGGAAGAGGACTGCGAAGGCGAAAATTCTCGTTCTTCTTACGCGTAAGGGCCTTAAAACAACTTGTAATTATTTGGTAATCATCCATTTACTATTACAAACTTGTATTGATAGTATTAAAACGCTTATTTAAGGTTATACTTTTCTTTATCATTTGTTATTACAAACGCCTAGATTATTTTGACTTGGGGGAAATATTAATATTACCACGATTGATCTATGTGTAAAGACGTGGCGAAACGATCAACAAATGAATTTAGGTAGGTAAAGGAATACTTAAGGGAGTAACCACCTTATTGGTTTTACTAGAGGTACAATGTAAAGTAACAGGTGCTTTTATAAGATCTAAGGCTAAGGTACGCAACTCGTGCTTACTTATAGGTAATTGAAAACGGCTAAATAATAGGTGACAGCGGCAGTAACGGCAAGGGGGCAGTAATAGCAGCTATTGATATTGGCGAAAGACGGCGATGGCAACAAACTTGGCTACAAAGAGGCAAATTAACGGAAAATTACGATGGTAACGGTGATGACAACGGAGAAGATAAGAAGAGGAAAAGGGGTTAGGTAACTAAAAGTGGTAATGATAATAATATAGAAGAGATTAATCACCGTAAAGTTAAAAATCAGGGAAAAAAGGGAAAAAAAAGGTTTGGTGGGGCGGAGGGGCTGTTAACTTTATTTTTACGGGGTAGCAAAACTGGTAACGCACCTACCCTTTTGTCGTACTCAGAATGGTAAAAGATAAGGTCTAGTTATTTTTAACTCTTTTGCTTATAGCTACCAATTGTTGGCACACGTTAAGGGCTGTAACGTAATGTTGAAACATTGTAGTATACTGACGATGGAAGAGGAAGAAACTAAAACTAGAAGCAAAGCTCAGCGGAGCGGAGTATGTAGTAGCTACTGCAGGCAAGTGGGTGGTGCTTGTACCTCCCTCCCTTCTATACGCCACATGTAATATACAGCAAAAAACCTTTTCAGCCCCCGATTTTTAGGCCGGGTATTATAACTCCTACGCCTCGAATAATTAGTTTTTAAACCGCTCCCACATATATAACTCTCTACACTAATTATTACTAACAAATCGACTTTTAAAATTGATAATAACATTCATAACAACTATCTATGCCTATACACAAAATGTGACTTCATTAATATAGAACTTTCCTATTATATATTAATATAATATTGACTTATTAAACATCTTGTTAAAATATTCATTAATATTTCATCCTCCTCTCTTTCAACTATTACCGTTAGTTACCTTATTATAGCCTAATCCGTATAATATTACGCAAGGCAGACTTCGTATTCAAAGTAACTCTTTATGCTATTATAAATTGCTCGAGACGTTTTTACTTTCGTTTAAAAGGTTAGGTAATAACAATTGACGTATCCTGTAAAATGTTCAGGAAATATTAATTGGAAACCAGATAGAGGAACCTCCATTTACTTACAAATGTTCGAAAAGGGCTTTATTTTCCTATTAAGTAAATTGTAAGTTTTCCCGTTATATCTCTTTCTGCTATTCCAGATTTTCATGAAATCCGTAAAAAGTTTATGATTAATATTGACCATCCTTATAGATTTGGGGAGAGAAAATCGTAATAATTGTTCCAGTTCTTAGTAGTATTTTTTGTGAATTTAAGCTTTAAATTCTTTTAGTCGCAGTTGTACGGATAATTGCCAATCACCTGGCTCGAGGGGTAAAATCCTGTAATAAGATCTGTAGTGAACTTACATATGTAAACTTACTTATTGTAAAAACTTTATTTTAAAAAACTTAATGATTTTAAGAAAAACTTAAACAATTTGAAAAAAAAAAGATTGATAGGTAAGAAAGACTTGGCTGTAGAGAGGGGTTTAAGAGAATTAATAATCTCGCTCAATTAACTAGTAAATTATGGAAACGTTAATTTTTCACCGCGTTAGTATTTATTTCCTTACGAGTTTTACCACCGTTAAGGGCATACTATACGTTATTACATGGAGTTGTTAAACTGTCAAGCAAATCCATAGTCTTTTTATCATCGGTATATAAAAAGGTTTTACTTCATTAAGGATCTAGGGGTGGTTTTCTAAAACGTGTGTAAAACCGTTACAGGTTTTTAAAGTCTTTTTCTTTTAATTGAGGGTTTTGAAGGTTATAATTTTAAGTGAGGTCTTTACTTTAAGCGATTTTAAAAAACGTTTCTACTATTTTGAATATAGTTTATTTGAAACGTGAATATTTTCTTGAGTAACCTCTTTTTCAACTTGGCCTCAACCGGAAGTAAAATTATCTTTCATATATTAATTATCTAATTGTTGAAAAACTTACGAAAATTTGGAAAACACGGGTACCGCAGCCAAGATATTCGTCGAAGTTTGTGTTGAGGATTTATTAGCTAATATAATTTTTCAGGTATTCCTTAATGAAAGAATCGTTGATATTGTTATGGTCCGACTTACAATGGTAAGCCAAGTAGGTGCCAAATATGATTTACTATTAAGGTGTAGAAGAACATTAAAAGTGGCTATTGTAGTCCAACATGTAGGGCCCTTGGATAAGACTAATACCCAACCCGTTACGTACCCTTATACGTGCCATGTACGGACCGTACCCTGTCCATACACGGGCCGTATCCAGCCTGTGCCCGGTCTGCGCCCGGTTCAGGACTAGGCTCATCAAGTTATATATATATTTACATAACTTACAAGCTTAATAGCTAACAACTTAAGTTTATAATATACCCCCTCCTTTTCGAATACTAGAAGAGTTACGACGCCCTTTTAAATAAATACCGGATATAAACCGTATCCGCTTAACACGTAGGTCGAACATAAACCGATAATATTACGCTTAACATGTCGTATTACGCTTCGACAGGTTTACCCTATATTTTCGGCGCCGTATAACGTATTTGCTAACGCGCCATATAAGGCCTTTTTTTTAACATCGACGTCGTATATCGTACCCATTAACGTACCATGTAAAGTATTTTTTTTTACCGTTAACGCCGTATAAAGTATCTTTTTTACCGCTGACGCCGTATGATGCGTTTATTAACGTATCGTATTAAGTTACGTTTTTACTTTTAATATCGAGTAACGTGCCCCATATAATACGTAACCCTTACCAAATCCGATCCGCTAATTTCTATAAATACAAATACTTTTATATAACCTTTAAAACTTTCTATTTTTCCCTTTTATATTATCGCCCCCCCTCTTCTACCAGTTACTCCGGCATAATTTTCTTTTATTTGTTTTATGTAAGTTAGCTAATCATTTGAACTTACACGTCTCCACCTTTTCTTCTAACTAATCATTGTAACCGACGTATTTAACGGGTTTAACCTCGGTTACGCTACTGCCGACGTCCTCGAAAGGGAAGATATTACTTTTAATAAAATATAATACCTTATAATATACCAATACCCTGTTATTAATTACCTTTTATAACCATTTCGCGTTATAAAAAATCTTTTTATCTTCGGAAATAATAAAGATAAAAATAAGTTTTTTCGTTATAAGTTAAAGATGTTTATGTATCATATATGAAACAGTTTTCAAACTTTAACGTTCCCTCATTTTACGTTCGAGTTTATTATATATAAGGGTGTCGTATATATCGAAAGGTTTATAATAAGGTAAGTTTATAAAAAATCCTTATGAAAAGCCAACCATTAATTAATTCTTTTTTGCAATATATTTAAAAGACAATTTTACTAACAGCTTTACCCGGTTAACATTCTTTTTTACGCTAATTAGTTATCACGATAAAGGATAGAAATTATATACTATCCCCTACGTATAAGCGATAAATGGATATCCCGAGTTATCGACCTATTTTTACCCCCGTTTTTTTCGAGCTAGTTAATTAGTTTACTCGGCTTTGTAATATCTCTCGGGCGTAAAAAGTTTCCACTATACCGGTCATATAAGCTGTCACTCCTTTAATTATACGTTTACGCCGCCTTTTCCCTCCAGGTTCGTATTGACCACAGGCTTTTTCGTTGCCTTTTATTATATTACTTATTTATCGAGATAAAACGCACTCAGCTCATCGAGATTTAACGTGTAACGTTTTCGTCCCGGCCCCCTTTAGCCACCGCCGAATATCTTTTCGTAGTTTTAATTTAAGTGGTTAAAATAATATAACCCCTTAAACCATGTATTTTATAGCTAATATAGGCTATGATTTACAAAATGTTACGAAAGACATCTAAAGCTTAACTATATGATCCTCGATTTTGTTCGTATCTTATTTGCTAATCTTTTATAAAAATAAGCTAATAGGGCCGACCGCGAACGGGCGTAAAATCGTACCCGGGCCGATTGCGTTACCTGAGCCTAAATTAAAGTGTTATAATTTTTAGTAACTCGCTTAAAAGGTTACTTCTCCTGCCCCGCCCTTTACCCTAATCCTCGTTAATTGTTATCATAGGCCTTATTTAGCGCTCGTCCCTTTTAACGCTATTTTTTATCGTAAGCCTCCCCTAACATCCGTCTGTTCTCGTATTATCCGCCGTTGGCCTTTCTTAACGCTCGCCATTTCTCGTGTTATTCGCCTTCCTTAACGTCGCCTCGCATACGGCCCGTTTCCCATTAACTCCCTTCCTTGGCGTCCACCGGTTTTCGACATATCTTTTATCGTCCCCCTCCCCTATTATTGCCTAACGTTCGGAGCTAGTCGTAGTAAGGCCCCTAACTTTAATAACGCCGGTATTCGTTCAACCTAAATAATCATAATAATAATAAATAGGTAAACTTTCGCTAAAATGTAATAGGAGTCGCCTTGCGGTCGAATATTATTCGAAATAGTTGGGTAATGTCTACTCAACCCTATTGAATGTATTATAACCTAGTTTAGTAATAAATTTTCCTTATTATTTACTAATAAAGTATTATTTCGAAGGTATAAACAGTTTACCTCGCGCCTATAGTTTAGTATAAATTTAACGCCATTGTTGAAGTACCGAACTATCGTAAACCTGAATATCTTCCTATTTTATTTCTAATTTGTTTAAGGTTATAATATACTCATAATTTTCTATTAATTACTATTCCGGCTTATTATAACTCTTTTATTTAACCAATACGTAACAAACCCCGCCCCTTTCCTCTTTTACCGCAAAAATATATTATACTTTCAATTTCTCGTATTTATATTCCTTTATATCATCCGCTACTAAAACTGGTTTTCGGTTAGTATCGGGTGAGACCTTCGAAAGAAGAAGGTTTAAATTCGTAAGTTGAAATTTTTTATATAAAATATCGGATATTTACTAGAGATATCTAATACGATATTTAACGGATTTATAATACTAATCATCCGGTACTAATTATAAAGCTAATCGAGGTTTTTACTTGGGCGGTTAATTTTAATATTACGAAAGCTTAGCAAAATTTAGTTCCCTACCTTATATTGCTTCGCTGAAATTCGTTTACGATTCGCCGCTGTTTCTATTTATTATTAGACATAAGCTATTACCGCCTAAACTAGTTTCATACCTTCGCATAAATAAGCTCAAAACGTAATAACTCGTTCCATTAAACTAATTAACGACTTCGTATTTCCATTTACCTTCGAAATAGGTAATATTTCGTACCTATTTACCAAACGGTTCGCGTTAAACCTGGTAACCATCGATTTCCGATTATTTAACGTAAATTAATAAGCGAATAAATATGAAACCCAATTGTATTACGAAAAGGAGACTACGATACGTAAATACTGTGAAATTTTTTAATTTACCTGCTTAATACTATCATCTGCTTATAAGTAATACTTCGTAAATAAAAGTTATTCGACTCCTATTAGGAAATAAAGTATTGTTCAAAATACGCCTATCTAATCCGAACCGCAGTTATTAATAATAAATGCTAAAAACCCATAAAATCTTTACTATATATCCTGAAAGCACTTTGCATATATATTTGTAGTTATAAACCATATAGTTTTTAACTAGATAAATTTGGAAAAGCGATCCATAATAACTAGTAAATATCGAAGACCGTTATTAGTAATTAGTAAGTCAATTATAAAGTCGACCGAAATATACGTTTAGTATCGAATGGAAATAAGAAAAGGTTAAAGTAAACTTTACCGTAAAGTACGACGAGGTTTCTGTTACAACCCAGGTATGATGACCACTTAGAGACTGAAGTTCAACATATCAGGCGGGGAACACCTCTCCTTTGTTAGCGGAAATGACTAAGCCAATCACGTAATTAGGATCAGTGGAATCAGTACTGATCCAAGTAATCTAGGATCAGCGAGTTTAGCACTGATCTAAGGGATCCAGTACTGAAGATGGTATGAAGGCATGGATATATAAGGACACGGTCAGCACCACATAGATAGTATTTCCTTCATAGCTCTTCAGTTTTCAATCTAAGTATTCAGTCTCAGTATATTCTGAATAGCCTCACAGATTTTGATCATTACTTGCACGGTTGCGATATTGTTCACTCAGCACCTCTGCTACCTTCTTGATAGCATAAACCCTCTGACACCTTCTATATACTCACGGGTATTTAGTGTTATCATTACAGTTTCGTCTTGTTATATTACGTATATATTCGATATAAACGTTGAATATTTACGATTATCTCCTCTTAATATCACTCTCGTTAAAAAACGTAAAATGAAATATTTTTACCTGGAAAATCTATAATAAACGAATCGTAGGTTTACTATAATATTTTCGTTATTAATAGTTCATAACTCGGTAATTATAAACGACTACAGTAACGTAGTACTTTTCGCAAGTCAATCCCGTAATTTGTAATCTGTATTAATTATCTTGCCTTAGGTGGAAAACGCTTAACGCCTTTAAAAACGTTAAAAGAAAAACCTTATATAACAATTCATTTGTTATTTCTTAGTCTTTTAATTCCGTTAACGTACCCAATCCGAAAATAAATAAAAACTATTCGGCGTTAATAATACCGGCAGGCCTAATACGGGACGAGCCAGTGGCGGTATCGCCGGTGCTATCGTATTAAAATCCTTTAACATTATCCCCGATAACGATCCGGGCGCAGGCTTGGTCCGGGGCAGTATCGCTTTCGGCGATCCTTCGAAAGCCTCCAACCCCCCCTTTAAATATATAGTATCGTAATCCAACAGCCAGGCTTCGATTTCGCAATATTTTTTGACCTAACCCCCGGTAATTTATATTTCTTTAATATATAAATTTATTAATACCACGGTTAACATAGCAATACAAATAAGCTAAAAAAATTACGCTCGTCGTTTCTTAACCTCGGGTTTACCTTAAAACTTACGAATTAATGTATTTGGGCGAGCTCCCTAAATTACTAGCTTATACCGTAATTGGTATTAAAAAAAGAAAAAGGACCTCAGCTTATCTAACCTAGCGTTCCGAAAATAATCGTAATAAAGAAAAATACTCTATTACCTTATAATTCGTCAAAATCGTAAGCAGTATACGGATACTACGTAATTTAAAAACCCACGCTTTGAAATAAGATATTACCGCGAGGAGGTTTTTATCGTAAAGAATATAATTACGTTTCTTATCTGTTAATCGTACAGAATAATAAACTACTAGCTTCAAAATATAATTTTCGTCCCGTTATAATAAACACCTTTTTAACGCCGTTTCTGAATAATTATTTTTTACTATTATCAGCCGATTTAAATCCTCATATGCTAAAATAGAAGCTGTAATAAAGGTATCCTTTAAGGTTTAAAATACCTGTTCCTCCCGTTTCGTTTAAGCTTAAAGAATACTTTACTTTATCAAACGGACGAAATAATCCGCCAACTCTAATAAATTACTAATAAAATTGCGATAAAAGTTGGCAGAACCCCAAAAACTTCGAACCTTCCGGACTGTACGTGGTAACTTTGTCTCGCGGATTACCCGGACTTTTTGAGGGTCGGCCCGGATACCTATTTCCACCGTTATAATAACACTCAGGTATTTTACTTCCTTAATCACGAAATCAGACTTCTTTAAATCCAAATTCAATTCCGCATTACGAAGACATCACAAAACCACGCGAACCTTCGCCAAATAGTTTTACTTAATACCTAAAAACAACCCACAAGGTCGTTCGAATACATAGAATCGAAATTATCCAAAATATCCGCTATTATAAAATTAATATATCGTTAAAACGTCACCAGCGCTTCCGCTAGCCGAAAAGGGGTAACTAGTTATTTAAATAACCCGAACCGCGTGTAAAACATCGTTAATTCCTTTTATTCCGGTACTACTCGAATACAGTAAAATACCACTAAAATGTCCAATTTTGTAAATTATATTGACTTTGACAATGTACGTAAGATCTCCTTAATTAAAAGTTTAAAAAACCGATTTTATTTTGTAATTTTATTTAGTATCCGATAATCAATATAAAACCACTATACCACCCCCCCCTCTAGTTTACTAATTAATAATACCGACGTCGCCACTAAGAAGAAATTCGCCCAAATTCAACCACTATTTACCTATTCCATAACTTTTCGTTGAAGCTTAAAAAGTTAATTTCGTAACATTAAATATACCAGCCCTTAAATTCGTTTTAGTAAAAACTATTTTAGTTCGATTAAATATAAATATAGTAATCTAGTTTCCCCTTATGTAGAGGTAAAGCCATAGCCTTATCCTTATCTAATAGATTGCGAAATACCGTTAATTCCGGTAAAAACCGCGATTAACACTTTTCCTTTTTAAGTGTAGTCGTCGTTGTTACTTATAAATTAAGCGTCATCTCGTTAAGGCTTATAATATAAACTATCCGGGACGGGTCCTTTATACGTTATACTTTTTAGTATAAACGTTATGCTAATCCAAAGAAAACCGAACCTACCACACCTTATATATCTCTTATCCTAAAACGTATCGATATTACGTTAATAGCTAAGCTTTCCTAACCTTAAATTACTTAACAGCTACCGCCCGCGTTTAAGGTTACTTATTAATATTGTATCTAAAGTATTCCAAAAATTATATTCTTCGTTATTCCGGGAATAATATTTATTAATATCGGGTTCGACTATTTATTGATATTTATACGAAACTTAACTATTTAGGTAATATGCCTGTTTTACCGTAACCCTAATATTATCCTAAAATTTCATGGATATAATAGCTAAATTTACTTTAACCTGAACCGTTATACTATAACTTCGTTTATAATATAATAATAATTATAACTAAAATCGATTTAAATATTAAAAAAGTAGGTATTATAAAAAAGTTTAAGGATAAAAATGGTTTTTTATTTATACGTATTTCAATTAAACTAAACTCCTTTTTACTCGATTTTATAATTATACCCTTAAAGTTATATAACTCACAAACGAAATTATGTCCAAAATTTAAGCTTCTTTTATCGCCGTTAATAAGTAACATTTCTTCACCTTTTTAATTTAGGCCGTATATACTTACGTAAAAGGTAATACCGAGCGAAAATCGTAATTATGTCAAAAATGATTTAGTAAATTATAACGTACGTAACGCCTCGAAATAATTTTAACGTAATGTTTCTTTATTATCGTTTAAATCGCCTTACGTCCTTGGTTTTAAATGCGTACCGAGAGGATTTATAAAAATAATTAACTGTAGTATCGAAGGGATTGGCTTCAATTATTATGGCCCTTTAACGAAGGCGTTTAAAAGACGTAAATTCCCGTTATAGTCGTATCACTATCTGGTTGTTAACTTTAAACAGGTTTCGTTAATTAACGACTAAAACGCCATTTTAAGTTTAAATACTTTAATTAGTCGGCGAATTCGCAGTATTTTTCCAAGGTTACGATATAGTTTACTCGGCTAACACCTGTTGTAATAAACTTATCGCGGATATCAAACGATACGCGAAAACGTAAGTAGTTACAGTTCATAACCGAGGGCTAATCCAAACCGTTTGCTTAAGTTAAAATTATTTTGAACCTAATAACAAATAATACCTACAGGTTCTTATTACTTATAACTAAGCCTTCGAATTCGACTAATATTTTATCCGCGCGATTGTCATAGACCCAGGTCGTTGGCTATTACACCTATAGGTTACGTAACTGTGCACGTAACGGGATGAGCCTGGGCCCGGCCTAGGCGCGGACCGGGTATATGCCGGATATGGCCTGTGCACGGATAGGATACGGTCCGTGTACGGCACGTGTAAGGGCACGTAACGGGCTAGGTATTAGCCCTATCCAGGGGCCCCATATGTTAGGTTACAGTAATCTTTTTTAATTTTTTTCGTACCTTGATAATAAATCACATTTGGCATTTATTTAGGTTACTATAGTACGTCGAATTATTATATATTATTAAGGTTTCCTTTTACCTTTCCGAAAAAATATTATTCATAATAAATGAATCGATAACAAACGTTAATAATTCGGCGTTGCACTTTAACGTTATCGGGGAGGATAGGCCGTTAGCAAATACTTTGTTTTTCACCTTTATAAATATACCTTCGGCTTTTTCGTTTGAAAAACACCGTAAGCTATATCGCGTCAGCTATTAAATAATTGTAATTACTGGGTTAATCGACTTTAACTATTGATTTCACATCCTACTTGACTTAGGTTGTCGCAAAGATTTAATAATTCGAAACCGAATTAGCCGCGATTCGCGTTAGGTTTTCACCAGTTTAGAGCGAACGAAAACGATATAACTAACTGTAATTTGACGGATCTGCTTTTATGTAGGTGGCGACACGCTCAACTATCGAATTTATACTAAAAACGGATAAGATGTAAGTCGAAAAAGGTCGACACGCGTTTTTCTACGTATAAGAATATTACAAGGCAACGGTAAAGCAAGCAGTTACAGCTTATTACGAAGTCGAAGGACATGAAGGTAGATATTATATAGGAAAGTTTTTTAATTTGATCGAGGTGGTTTTCGGAGACCCTTACCGCGTAGATAAAATATTGGTCGAATTCGAAGGCTTAGTTATAAGTAATAAGAACCTATAGGTACTATTTGCTATTAGGTTCGAAATACTTCGAGTTTAATTAAGCGGCCTAAATTGGCCCTCAACCGTAAAGTGTAACTACTTACACTCTCGCGTATCGTTACGTATCTGCGACAAGTTTATTACGACAAATATTAGTCAGGTAAATTATATAGTAGCTTTGGATAAATACCGCGAATTCGCTGACGAGTTGGAGTCCTTAGATTCAAAGCGGCGTTTTGGTCGTTAATTAACGAAACTCATCTAAGGCTAACGGCTGGATGGTAATACGGTTATAATGAGAGTTTATGCCTTTTAAAAGCTTTTATTAAATGGCTGTGGTAATCGCGGCTAATCCTTTTAATACCGCGGTTGGTTATTTTAGTAAACCCGTTCGGTACATATTTAAAATTAGGGATGTAAGGCGATGTAAACGATATTAACAAAACGTTAAATTAAGTTTTTTTCAAGGCGTTATATACGTTATAGTTTACTACACTATTTTTCACTTGTTTATGACATTTGCTTAGTATTTCCTTTTATATAGGTGTATAAGACCTAAATTAAAGAAGTAGAGAAAGTTGTCCTATTAACGGTAACGGGGGAAGCCTAACTTTTGAATATAACTTTATTTAGGAATTATATAGCTTTAACAACCTAGTTATAAGATCGAATGAAGAGGAGTTTAATTTAATTAAAATACGTATAAACGAAAAACTATTCCTTATCCTAATATTCTTTAATAATACCTACTCTTTAAATATTTAAGTTGATTTTAGCTATAATTATTATTATACGGTAAACAAAGCTTTGGTATAACGGTTAAGGTTAAAGTAAATTCGGCTATTATATTCGCAAAATTTTAAAACGATATAAATATTACGGTAAAATAGGCTTATTACTCAAATGATCAAGTTTCTTATTAATATTAATAAATAGTCAAACCAGATATTGGCATATATTATTTTCGAAATAACTTGGGATATAATTTTTGGAATACCTTAAATACGATATTAATAGGTAACTTTAGACGCAGGCGATAACTGTTTGGTAATTTAGGGTTAGATAGGCTTGATTCTCGACGTAATAACAATACGCTTTAAGATAGGAGATATATAAGGCGTGGTAGGTTCAGTTTTCCTCGGGTTAACGTAACGTTCGTACCGAAAGGTATAATATATAGGGGACCCGTTTCGAATGGTTTATATTATAAGCCTTAACTATATAACGCGGATTTTATAAGTAATGACAACGACTATAGGTAAGGAAAAAGAAGATTAATCGCGTTTTTTACCGAAATTATCGGTATTTCGTAACCTATTTAATAAGGATAAAGTTATGGATTTAATTTTATATAAGGAAAAACTCGATTATTATATTTATATTTAACCGAATAAAAATGGATTTTTACTAAAACGTCTTTTAGGGCCTTTATACTCGATGTTACGAAATTAACTTTTTAAATTCTGATGATAGGTCACGGCATTAATAAATAAAGGTTATTTTTAGGTGAACTTTTTATTAACGGCGACGCCAGTATAACTAATTTGTAAATCGAGAGGAGGATAACGGTTTCATATCGATTATCGGGTATTAAATAAAACTATAAAGTAAAACCGTTTTTTTATCTTTAATTGAGGAAACTTTGTATTTATTATTAAAGTTGATTTAGCTTTTAGAGTTGGATATTCGAGCGGTATTTTACTGTATTCGAATATCACCCAGTTAGGACGAATTAACGGTGTTTAATACGCGGTTCGGGTTGTTTAATTGTCTAGTTACCTTTTTTAGGTAAACAGGAACGTTGGCGACGTTTTAACAATATATTCATTATATAATAACGGATATTTTGGATAATCTTATTATTACATACTTAAACAATCTTCTGGTCTTTTTTTTAGGTATTAAACAGGATTATAAAAACGGAAGTTCACGTGGTTTTGAAACGTTTTCGTTATACAGGTTTAAATCTTGATTTGAAAAAGTATGACTTCGTGGTTAAAGAGGTGAAATACCTAAGCTTTATTATAACGGTAGGAGTAGGCATCCGGACCAACCCCGAGAAAGTCCGGGAAATTCGCGAGTAGGAGTTACTATGTACGGTTTAAGAGGTTCGAAGTTTTTTGGGTTTTACCAATTTTTATCGCGATTTTATTAGTAATTTCTCAAAGTTGGCGGATTGTTTCATCCGCTGAACGAAACAAAGTATTCGTTGGGTTTAGACGGAACGGGAGGAATAGTTATTTTAAACCTTAAAGGATGCCTTTATTACGACCCCTATTATGATACATTAAGATCCAGATTGACCAATAGTGGTCAAAAATAATTATTCGAAAACGGTGTTAAAAGGGTATTTATTGTAATAGGAAGAGGATAATATCTTAAAGCTAATAACTTACTATTTCCCATGATTAACAGATACAAAATGTAACTATATTATTTACGATAAAAAACTACTTACGATAATATCCTATTAAAAAGCGTGGTTTTTTTAAATTATGTAGTATCCGTACACCGTTTACGATTTTAACGGATTACAAAAAATTAGAGCATTTTTCTTTACTACAATTGATGTCAGAACGCCAGGCTAAATAGACCGAGATACTTTCTCTTTTTCAATATCATTTACAGTATAAGCCTGTAACTTAGGGCGCCCGCTTGGACACGTTAACCTGTAGGTTAAAAGATAAATCTGAGGTTAAGGAACATTATACGCGGATTTTAAAGCATATTTTTATGATTATATTAACCATAGTATTGATAAACTTATATATCAAAGGAATATAAATTGCGACGGGTTAGGTGTAGAAGTTAGCGAAATGGAGGCCTGGTTACTAAATAATGAAGATATATATTTAAAAAAGAGATCGAGGGCTTTTGAGGGGCCGTTAAAAGCGACAACGCCTCGGGCCCAGCTCGCGCCCGGGTCGTTATCAAAAATAACGTTAATGGGTTATAATACGACGACGCCGGCGGTACCGTTACAAGCTTAGCCCGCGTTAGGCCCGCCGGCATCGCTAATACAGAATAATTCCCTGATTTTCGGACCGGGTACGTTAACGGAATTATAAGACTAAAAAGTAACGAACGATCTATTATATAAGGTTCGCTTTTTAATGGTTTTTGAAAGCTTTAGGCATTTCCCACCTAAGGTAAGATAGTCAATACAAATTATAAATTATGGGTTCAATCCGCAAGTGGTATTACGTTACCGTAATCATTTATGATTACCTAGTTAAAAACCACCAATAACAAAGATATTATAATAAACCCACGATTTACCCATTATAAGTTATTCGGGTAAAAATATTTTGTTTCGCGTTTTCCAACGAAATTACCACTAAAAGGAGATAGTCGTAAATATTCGACGTTTATATTAAATATATACGTAATATAATAGAACGAACGCTTGTTTTACTTTACGACAAGGCTTACTTTAATCTTTCCCCATTTCCGACCAGTATTAGGCGTATATTTTGGTCGACTTTATAATTGATTTACTAGCTATTAATAGCGGCTTTTAATATTTGTTAGTTATAATAAATAACCTTTTTAAATTTGTCCAATTAAGGGCTATATGGTTTATAACTGCGGATACGTACACGGAGCGTTTTCCGGATATATAGTAAAGATTTTATAGGTTTCTGAATTCTATTGTTAATAATCGCAGTTTGGATTAGATAGGCGTATTTTGAACGACACTTTAGTCCTTAATAAAAGTCGAATAACTTTTATTTACAGCGTACTACCTATAGATAGATGTCGATATTAAACGGGTAAAACAAGAGGTTTAAAAGTACTTACGTGTCGTAATCGCCTTTTCATAATACGACTGGGCTTCGTATTTACCCGCTTATTAATTTACGTTAAATAACCGGGAGTCGACGGTTACTGGGTTTAACGCGAACCATCCAATAAATAGTTACGAAATGTCACCTATCTCTAGGGTAAATAAGGATACAAAGTCGTTAACCAGTCCAGCGGGACGAGTTACTGCGTTTTCGGCTTACTTATGTGAGGGGATGGAACTAGCCTAGGCAACAATAGCTTATGTCTAATACTAAATGGAAACGGTAGAAAATCGCAAGCAATATCCAGCGGAGCGAAATAATCTCGACTAGCTTTATAACTAATACCGGGTAATCTGTGTTCTGAACCCGTTAAATGTAGTATTGGATATCCCTGGAAAATATACGATATTCCATATGAACTTGGTTGAACGTATGGCTTTGGACCCCCTTCCTTCGCAGGTCTTATCCGAAATTCGCCTGGGATCAGTTTTAGTAGCGGAAGATATAGCAGAAAGTAAATACGAGGAATTTAAAGTATAGGATATCCTCGCAGTAAAAATGGAAATGGGTAGGGTTTATCACATATTAGTTAAATAAAAGATCTAAAATAAGCAGAAATAGAAATTGTTAAAGAATTGTTAATATATTATAGCCTTATATAGATTCTAAGCGCAGTATGGAGATATTCGTGTTTCTGATAACCCCGTATTTCGACAACGATGTTAACTTTATATTGAATGAGAAGCGCGAAGCGAACTGCTTACACGCCCGAAATAAAATCTTATTAGTAGATAAAGAGTAAAATTTATTGTTGAACGAGGTAATAATATATTAGATAAGATCGAATAGACATTACCTAACTATCTCAAATAATATCCAACCGTAAGGCTATTTTTACTGTATTTTAATAAAAATTTACTTGTTTTTTTTTATCCGAGTTTAATGAGTACCGGTGTTGTTAACGTTAAGAGCCTTACTACGACTGTCTCCGAGCGTTAGGCAAAGATAGGAGAGAGATATGGTAAAAGGTATGGCGAGAACCGATAGTTGACGAGGAGGGGGTTTAATAGAAGGCGAGCCGTATGTAAGGCAACGTTAAAAAGAGCGGATAAAGCGAGGAGAGGCGGGTGTTAAAAAAGCCTAATAACGAATAATACGAAAACTGATGGATACTTGGGGAGGCCGACTATAAATGATAACGTTAAAAGAAACGAGCGTTAAATAAAGCCGATAATAACGGCTAATAAAAAGTAGGGAAAAAGGTGTGGTGGAGGGAATAACCCTTTAAACGGATTATTAAAAACTATAATACGTTAGTTTAGGCCCAGGTAATGCGATCGGCCTGGGTACGATCCTACGCCCGCTCGCGGTCGGCCCGATTCGTTCGTTTTTGTAAAAGGTTAGCAAATGGTATACAAATGAAATCGAAAATCGTATAGTTAAGCCTTAAACGTCGTTCGCAACATTTTATAAATCATAGCCTATATTGGTTATAAAAGATATAGCCTAAGGAGCTATATTATTTTGGTCTTTTAAGTTAAAACTATAGGAGGGTATTCAGTGGTAATTAAAGGGGGCTGAGGAGAAGAAGTGATGTGTTAAAGTTTAGTTACTTAAAGGCGTTCTATCTCGATAAATAGGCGATATAATTAAAGGCGACGAAAGGGTTCGAGGTAAGTATAGACCTAAAAAGAGAGGGTAACGTAGATGTATAGCTAAAAGAGTAACAGTCTATACGGCCAGCACAATGGGAACTCCTTATTCCCGAGCGACATTACGAAGCCGGGTAAACTAATTGATTAGCTCGAAAAAGGCGGGGGTAAGAACGGGTCGATAACCTAGGATATCCTCTCAACCTTTACGCGCGGGGGATAAGATATAATCTTTATCTTTTACCGTAGCAATTAACTAACGTAAAGAAGTACGTAAACAGGGTAAAGCCGTAAATTAGTTTATTTTTTAAATATATTACAAAAAGGAGTTAATTAACGGTCGACTTTTCGTAAGGATTTTTTATAAGCTTACCTTATTATAAACTTTTCGATATATGCGATAACCTTATATACAATAAACTCGGATGTAAGATAAAGGAATGTTAGAGTTTAAGAGCCGGTTAATATACGATATATAAACGTTTTTAGTCTGTAACGGAGGAAGTTTATTTTTATTTTTACCATTTCCGAGGAGAAAAATATCTTCTATGGCGCAAGGGGGTTATAGTAGGTAATTAGTGGTAATTTATTAGTATATTATAAGATAGTACACCTTATAAGAAGGTTAATCGCCCCTTTCGGAGACGTTGGTGGTAATGTAATCGAGGCCAAACCCGTTAAATATATCGGCTATAATAATAACCTAGGTAAAAAGGTGGAGATATATAGGCTTGTATAACTGGTTAGCTTATATAAAAAATAGTGAAAAAAGTTATAACGGGGTAGCTGGCAAAGGGGGGGGGGGCGATAATATAAAAGGGAAAAGGAGGAAGTTTTGGAGGTTATGTGGGGGCGTCTGTATTTATAGGGACTGGCGGACTGGATTCGGTAAGGGTTACGTGTTATATAGGGCGCGTTACTCGATACTGAAAGTAAAAACGTAAATTTATATGATACGTTAATAAATGCGTTATATGGCGCCGGCGGTAAAAAAAAATGCCTTATATAATACGTCAACAAACGCGTTATATGGTGCCGGCGGTAAAAAGGATACTTTATATGACGTATTAAAATATGTCAATGGGTACGTTATATGGCGCCGACGGCAAAAATGATACTTTACACGGTGCGTTAACTGGTGCGTTATATAGCGCCGGAGGTAAGAAAGAGGCTATATAGGGCGCGTTAACGGATACGTTATACAGCGCCAGCAACATAGGGTAAACTAACCGAAACGTTATGCGATATATTAGGCATAGTATTACTGGCTTACGCTCGACTCACGTATTAAGCGGACACGGCCCGCATCCGGTATTTATCCAAAAGGGTGCTGTAACCCTTGTAATATCCAGGGAGAAAAGGTTATATTATAAACTTAGGCTATTGACAATTGAACCTATAGATTACATAACTGTATACGTAATGGGATAGGCCTAGGCCCGACCCGAGCACGGACCGTATTTAGGCTGGACACGGTCCGTATATGGATAGGGTATGGTTTGTGTACGGCATGTATAAGGGCACGTGACGGGCTAGACATTAGCCCTGCCTAAGGGCCCTACACGTTGGGCTACGGTAGCCTCTTTTAATCTTCCTCCGCACCACAATAGTAAATCCCATTTGGCACCTAATTATCTTACTATCGTAGGTCGAACCATAAAATCAATAAAGGTTGCCGAAAGCCGCCTCGATATAATCGAAAAACTTCCTTACATTATACCTGCCCTTGTATCCTCCGGCTTCGTAGTAAGCCGTAACCGTTTACTTTATCACCGTCGTATAACATCCCTATATGTAAAGGAATATGTATCTACTTTCTCCAATCCATATCTTATCCTCTTTTAGTATAAATTCGATCGTTTAACGCGTCGCCGCCTAAGTAAAATCAAATTCATTAAATTATGGTTAGTTATGTCGTTTTCGTCCGCGTTAAAACGATAGAAATTTAACGCGAATCGCGGTTAATTCGGTTTCGTATTATTAGATTTTCGTGACGACCTAAACGAAATCGGATATAAAGTCGATAGTTAAAGTCTATTAACCAGGTTATTACAACTATTTAACAGACGATACTATATAATTTATAATATCTTATAAACGAGAAATATAGGCTTAAATCGGCTTCGAAAAAGCCGAAGGTATATTTATAAAAGTGGAAAATTAGGTATTAGTGGAAGGTTCATTTTCCCCGATAACGTTAAGGTATAACGCCGAAATATTAACATTTGTTATCTATTCGTTGGTTATAAGTAATATTCTTTTGGGGAAAAAAACCTTAATAATATTATATGGTCCGACTTACGATAATAAGTTAAATAGGTGTTAAATGGAATTTACTATTAATGTATTGGAAAAAACTAAAAAAGGTTATCATAACGTAACGTATAGGGCTTTTAGGTAAGGCTAATACCCAGCCCGTTACGTACCCTTACACGTGCCGTACACGGACCATACCCTATTCATATACGAGCCGTATCTGACCTATACCCGGTCTGCACCCGAGCCGAGCCTAAGCCTATTCCGTTACCTACACAGTCATGTAACCTATAGGCTTAATGTCCAACGGTCTGAGTCTATAACAATATGGTCCTATTTAATACCTAAATAAAATACTAAAAGGTCGTTTAAATACGTAATAACGAAATTATTTCAAATATCTGCTATTATATAATCAATATATCGTTAAAACGTCGCCGGCGTTTTCGCCAACCTATAAGGGGTAACCAGCTATTTAAATAACCCGAACCGCGTGTAAAACGCCGTCAATTTCTCTTACCTAGGTACCACTCGAATACGGTAAAATACTGTTCGAATATCTAACTTCGTAAATTATATCGACTTCGATAACGTACGTAAAATCTCTTTAATTGAGAATAAAGGAAAATAGTTTTACTTTGTAATTTTATTTAATACACGATAATCTATATAAAACAATTATCCTTTTTTTGGTTTACGAATTAATGATATTAACGTCGCCGCCGATAAAAAAATCGTTTAAACTTAACCTTTATTCAACAATTTCGCAATCTGTCATTAAAACTTAAAAAGTTAATTTTGTAATATCGAAAATAACGGCCCCTTAAGTCGTTTTAATAAAACTTTATCCTCATTCGATTTGATATAAATATAATAGTCGAGTTTTCCTTGATGTAAAGGTAAAGCCATAACTTTATTTTTATCGAATAAGTCGCGAAATACTATTAGTTCCGGTAAAAGATACGATTGATCTTTTTTCTGAACGATAATTATCTTATTTACTAATAAAATCCGTATTATTTCACCAACACTTATAATATAAGTCATTCGGGATAAGTCCCCTATACATTATGCCTTTTAATATGAACGTTACATTAATTTAGAGAAAACCGAACCTATTAAATTTTATATATTTTTTATTTTAAAGTGCATCGACATTACGTTAATAACGAAATTTTCCTAACTTTAAATTACCAAATAATTACCACCTACATTTAAGGTCACCTATTGATATTATATCCAAGGTATTTTAAAAATTATATTCCCTATTATTTCGGTAATAATATATTTTAATATCGGGTTCGATTATCTTTCAATATTTATATAAAATTTTACTATTTAAGCAATACGCTTATTTTACCATAACCCTAATATCGTCCTAAAATTTCCCGAATATAATACCTAAATTTACTTTAACCTTAATGTCACAACTCAAGCATAATAGTGGGTCAGGAAGCAAGCCAGTATGCAGCTGAGCTCGAAGTGCAACACATCAGGCAGGGAAACCCTTTCTTTTGTTAGTGGAAATAACTAAGCCAATCATGTGATTAGGATTGGTAGGATCAGTACTGATCCAAGTGATCCAGTACTGAAAACGGTATAAAGGCATAGATATATAAGGACACAGTCAGCACCACATAGATAGTATTTCCTTCATAGCTCTTCATTTTTCAATCTAAGTATTCAGTCTTAGTATATTCTGAAAAGCCTCACGGCTTTTGATCATTACTTGCACGGTTGCGATATTATTCACTCAGTACCTCTACTACCTTCTTGATAACATAAACCCTCTGATACCTTCTATATACTCACCGGTATTTAGTGTGATCATTACACTTAACTATTATATTAAAGCCTTATTTATAACATAATAATAATTAAAACCAAAATCGATTTAAATATCCAAAAAGTAGGCATTATTAAAAAGTATAAAAGTAAGGAATAGTTTTTCGTTTATACGTATTTTAATTAAATTAAACTTCTTTTTACTGAATTTTTTAATTACGTTGTTAAGGCTATATAACTCCTAAACGAAACTATATTTAAAAGTTAGGCTTTCCCCATCGCCGTTGATAAAAAAACCTTTTTTTACTATTTTAACTTAGGCCGTATATACCTACGTAAAAAGAAATACCAGGTTAAAATCATAATTACATTGAAAATAATTTAGTAAACTATAAGGTATATAACGCCCCGAAACAAATCTAACGTAACGTTTCTTTATTATCATTTACGTCGCCGTACGTTTCTAATTTTAAATACATACCGAATGGGTTTACGAAAATAAATAACCGTAATATCGAAAAAATTAGTCGCGATTACTACGGCCTTTTAACAAAGGAGTTTAAAAGGTATAAACTCTCATTATAACCGTATTACCATTTAGCTGTTAACTTTAAACTGGTCTCGTTAACTAATGACTAAAACGCTGTTTTAAATTTAAAAATTCTCACTCTTCGGCGAATTCGCGGTACTTCCTTAAGGCCATGATATAGTTAATCCGGCTAATACTTATCTTAATAAATTTGTCGCGGATACGTAACGATACGTGGAAACGTAAATAATTACACTTTACAACCAATCGTTAATCTAAGTCATTTACTTCAATTAAAAGTATCTCGAACCTAATAGCAAATAATACCCATAAGTCATTATTATTTATAATTAAACTCCCGAATTCAACTAATACTTTATCCGCGTAATAAAGGTTGCCAAAAACCGTTTAGATATAATCGAAAAACTTCCTTATATTATACCTACCTTCGTATCCTCCGACTTCGTAATAAGTTGTAACCGTTTACTTTACTGCCGCTGTATAATATTCCGATACGTAAAGAAACGCGTACCGACCTTTTTCGATTTACATTTTATTCGTTTTTGATATAAATTCGATCATTTGGCATGTCGCCACCTACATGGAAATAAATCCGTTAAATTTCGGTTGGATGTGTCGTTTTTGTTCACCTTAAACCGGTGAAAACCTAACGTGAATCGCGGTTAATTCGGTTTCGAATTATTAAATTTTCGCGACGACCTAAACAAAATCGGACGTAAAGCCGATAATTAAATTCGATTAATCCGATTATTACAATTATTGAACAATCGACATGATATAGCTTACGGTATCTTATAAACGGAAAATATCGGCCTAAATCGGCTCCGAAAGGACCGAAGGTATATTCATAATAGTGAAAAAGTAGGTATTCGCTGACGGCTTGTGTTTTCCGATAAAGTTAAAGTGTAACGCTGAATTATTAACGTTTATTATTAATTTGTTTATCATAGGTAATATTTTTTCTAAAAAAAACTAAAAAAAACCTTAATAATATATTATAATTCGACTTACGATAATGAACTAAATAGTTCCCAAATGAAATTTAATATTAAGGTATGGAGAAAGACTAAAAGAGGTTACTATAACTTAATGTATAGGGCCTTTAGGCAGAGTTAATACCCAGCTCATTATATACCTTTATATGTGCTGTATACGGATCGTACCCTATCCATACACGGGCCGTATTTGGCTTATATCCGGTCCGCACTCAAGCTGGGTTGAAACTCATTCCATTACGTATATAGTCACGTAACCTATAAGCTTAATGGTCAACGGCTTAAGTTTATGATAAATATACTCTATCTATTGTTCTTTATTAAAGTATTTAGCGAATATAAGCCCAAAGGCTGTAACGGATTGATTTTTTACTAGGATCGATAATGGTTTTAAAGTGAAAGTTTGTGGTAACCATTTTAACATTTTGGTTGGTGTAAAACTTAGTGTTTTAGCATAAAGTCGTGTGAGGATTTGGTGATTCAGCGTAATTTTTTTTTTTTTTTGTAAAGTTGCGCAACGTGGCTTTTTAAGGCTATTTGGTGATTTCGCTCGATTTACCGATCTTAACGTGTTTAATTAACGTTGATAACATAAAGGGGGGAAAACGTGGTGTTAAAGGAAATGCTTGGTATTAAATGTAAAGTTTGGTATAGGAAATAGAAATGAAAGTTGTCTATTATTATTTATGTTCAAACAGCGTAGAACTTAGTAGTTTTTGTAGTTTTAATACCCGTAGTAGTATTGATCTAGCCGCTTGCCAATTTAACTATTTGTAAGACTTTTAATAGTTATTTTTAATGTTTTTAAAAAGGATTCGATAAAGATTTCTTAGTTTTTTTTAATGGCGATACTGTTGCAACCTTTAGGCTATCGTAAAAACAGACATTACTTAGAAGTCTTTATTACTTATGCCGTGAAAACCGATACAGTTCGTAGAGGCTTTTTGCAAGATTTTTTTCTTTACCTTAATCTTTTATAAAGTGTAACCGGAAAGTAGCTTCTTCTTTTATTTCGAAAATCTGTGTTTAACTTAATAAGCATTGATTAGTGTTGGTAGGAACTTAGACGTTGCAATGTTGTGGATTCGAATTAGTCGAAGTAATAGTAGTATTGTGTAGTTAAGTGGTGGATGTATTGTTCTAGGTTTGGCAGACGGCTAGCCGGTTTGCACACTAATTTGCATGGCCAATTGCTTGGCCCGTGCCCTAGTGTGAAGTGGGCGCTTCAACTTACAGTAGAATCACAAAATAATACACTCAACTTGCAGTCAGTATAGTTAACTTTACTGTAGGTAAAGTTGACTTACTGCACTGCATTTACTACTGTCCCAACAATTTCAGTATTTAAGTATGTTATAAACAAATAAACCTTTTGTTTATTATAACTGTCCTTCTTATTCATTTTATAGCTAGATTGTGTTTAAGGAGTTAGGTCGTTAATGAGCATTTAAATCGTCGATAAAGATTGATTTGAATATCAGTTAAATAGCTAATGAAGAACAGCTATTTCCTAGGCTTGAAAATCAGTTACATAGTTAATGAAAATTAACTAGATCGCCGATAAGTACATGAACAATATTCCCATCTATCAACAGCCCAGATGTGCCTATTGCTTTCAATACTAGCCATCGGTACATTTTATTATGCGTATGTATTGGGTGGGTGCTGCGACGTTATGCTATGCCACGTGGATAGTTCGAGTGAATATTGGCATGTTATGCCACGCCATGATATATCTATTTCATGGCTACTTTGTGATGAAGGTATCAAACCTTTACATATTTGTGATATAGTCAACCTGAAGTCGTTTTTTACGGACTTTTTTTCTGATTTTAAAATCAGTATAGTTCGTGGCGAATGCTTCTAATTAATAATCAGTCAACTCATTGCCTGTGTCTGGTTGCCATGGGAAGTTATGCTATGCGATGTAAAATATTTCTTTGTTGGCTATATCGGTACATACAACAAATTCATTTACTCCTTATGTACGCGGACTTGGTCTGTATCTTGCTACTGTATGCACTTCCAGACTTTACACAGTTGCAGATGAGAGTCCAGTAGCACAGTCGCAGGAGCGGAGGCTACATTGGCACAAAGCCTCTTTAACTTTGGAAAGTTCTTGTTGAACCGTGAGTCGTGAGAATGCCTCTGGTGTAAGTCACAAGAATTATAATCACGAGATAATATTCGCTCTCCTGTTCCACTCCTGTTCCACATCGCACTTGGGGAACCCTTCCAGAACAAGTTGGTCCAAGAAGACAGTGTGCAATTCTTTTCACAGGCTGCCTATCACCTGGTTTCGATACGCCTCCAGATCCACAAAGCTCTCCACCTGCACGATCTTCCCACCCTCGAACCAGTAGACCACGCATCTCGCTGACCCCGACCCAAGCCCCGACCTCCTCCCTGTCGTTGGGTCGCACAGCCGAGTCCGAAGGAGACGAGTGAGGCTGGTTATTGACAGCGCAGAGAAGCTTCAGGAACTGCGTCGCCGAGGAGGAGAAAGCCGAGGAGATGTCATCAATGGGCCGTCCAACGCTGCAGCGAGCACCAAAGTAGGCAGTAGGCAATCACTGTGGTAGCAAGACCTGCAGGCACGACCCCCTGTGGCACCGCCGCCGGCCCCGAGAGCCACGGCTGCTCAGGTTCCCCAGAGGCCCGTCTGCATGTCAGACCAACACATCCCGCGAGCCCCGTCGCCGCCCAATCAGGAACGGCCATGCACACGCTCCTTCAGCCCTAGACATTCAGGGAGAAGGCAGTCAGATCCGGTGGAGACTCTGACACTCTAGGTCATCAACGGTGACTGCTTCTGTGCTTGGCCCCTCCCTCGTGTCGCATATCTTGCACCGTGTCGTTCTGTCTTCTTGCCCTCTTCCTTCTTCTCCCTTCCATCTCCTTGGACGATCGAGTGTCTTTGGCATGCCAGTCGCTCGATGCCCAGTCGCTCAATGCACCCGGCGTGCATACCCTCTTCATCCTGACTGACATCAATACCACACCTGCATTGCGTCTGAATCATTTCCCCGGGTTATCTGAACCGTTCCTCCAGACTATCTAAACCCTCGCACCGGGCCGCCCAGCCTTCTAGGTCCTGTCCTCAGTCGAAGCTCCAACTGCTCGCAACAGACAAGACCGATCACAACCGGCCCCGGCCAAAAAAAAAAAAAAAAAAAAAAAAACAGCCAGCCCCGCCCAAAGCCCCACGCCCCTGCCCCAAAACAAAAAAGAAAAAAAAATGGGCTCCCCACCCCGCGCAGCACGGCCAGCGCCGCTGTACACCACCACCACCACCACCACGACGAAGCAAAGCCGCCAGGCCGTGTCCGCACCCGCCACCGCATACGAAAAGGTAGGCGGTGTGTTTTCTCTGATGCAACACGGAAACCCCAGCAGTACCGATGCTAAACATCCACTCCTTCCTTCGCTTGCCTGCTGCAAGACCCCGCGCTCCGCCAGCAGCAGCCCCAGCAGCTCCCGCCCCGCCCCCTTCAGCTGCCCGACCAGAACGGACTCGGGCGGGTCCGCGGCCACGGTGGCCTCGGCAGACTCCGACGGCCAGACGCAGACCGCCGCCGCCGCCGCCGCCGCCGCCACCGCCGGCGAGAACCCACGCAAGGCGGCGACGGGAAGCGTCAATGCCAACTCGTACTGCGGCCGGCACTCGGAGCAGTACCTGCTGAGTGGGTGGGGCGATGTGCTGAAAGGCGTGTTCCATCCCAAGAAGAACTGAGCCGTCTCTGAATAGGGTCAAGCCTGGGCAGTGTGGCCACTGGTCTGGGGAAAGAGAGGGGGGGGGGGCTTCAACAGGACCTCAAGACTACACTATGCCGCTGTAACTTGAGGCTGTATGTACCTATGTACTGAGGACTCCATGAGGGAGCTGGAAGCGGTGTGGAGGCATCTTATGTGCGCGTACCGAGGACCTTCGGATTGGATGCGTGGACGGAGGGGACGAAGGACGGATTGTGTGCGAATGGTTGCGGACTTGCAAATTCTGTGCGGAAGAGTAGTTATTCTTACACCTAGGGCTAGCATGAGCAGTATATTCACCACTCACTCTCACAAACATGATTGGGCGGTGGAAGTATTGAGAGACCACCTGCAACTCAAGCTTGATTGATAACCTATGAACCGGCTTCAAAGTTTCGTGGTCCGGCCGCTGCCTGTTCCCCCGTTGCATGCTGTGTGATGGACACGACACCAAGATAATTTTTGTAATACACCTGGTTCTCGAACCCGGCAGCGAACTCATGGTGTATCCATCCCATAGGGCTGAAAAGGTGCGGTTACACCCAAACCTGCACTGCAGCAAGTAACGTACGCCTCCGGATCACGGTTACAAATGTTATGTAGATGTTCACCATTACATGCAGCTTACTAACGAACCTCCACCTACCAGTCACATTTCATCGAAATCGTAGTGTCGCTGACGGGTTTGCTTGCAAAGCCGATGATGTCAGCAAGGTCGCCGTATAGACTACGAAATTGCGCATGCAGCGAGTCCCTTTTTTTTTTGGCCCCCGCTGTTGATAGGCCTTTAGACGTTGCAACGTTGTCGAGTCGAATCGTGGTTGAAGTAACAGTAGTATTGCGTTGTCAAGTGGTGGATGGTTTCTTCCAAGTTTGGCAGACCGCCCAGCCGGTCTGCACACTACTCTGTATGGCCAATTGCTTGGCCCGTGCCCCACACTGAATTGGGCATTCTACTGCAATTGACTTGCAGTCAGTACAGTCAACTTTGACTGCACTGCACTTGAACACCATGCCAACACCCGCATACTTTTTCCAACTTTTGACATTCGGCTTTGGTCAATTCCATGTAAAGGTTGCTATTTCCACGCAATCTGCCGCGCGTCTGTCTACCTTTACAATTATGTGTAAAATGGTCGAGTATTTTGAAAGGAAGCTCGGCGCTAGTATTCCTCTTTGCAACCACTGTATATACACCGATCACACACGTTTACGTGACTTGAGGGTAACAAACTTGTTGTTCAAGACATCACCCACAGTTCGTCATCAAAGAACTTTTGCGAAATATTTTGATTTGAATGTATACAGGTAATCACTCTAGACCTGAATTACAGTTGATTTTACCTTCAGTAATATTAGAGTCAAGTTTTGTATAGTATCCAAGCGCAAATCTAACGTTGTACCTCGATCATCGGTAGCGTAAAGATTGCATAAAAATAATGTTTATAGCTAGGGCTATCGCGATATATACAGGTACTGTTGGAATATTGACTGGACCAACACACAAGCCAACGCACAGGCCAACGCACAGACCAATTGAATACACTGCAGCATTGACAATTCAATTGCAGTACAGCCGTTTGCAACCAATGGCTAATTCAATTGTGACTTACAAAAGTCACAGTCTGGCTATCTAAACCAAACCTAGCCGCTTCATTAGCCGTCTGACAAGTACGGCCAAGTAAAGGGCAACTATCTGTAACTTGTACCATTCACTAACTAACTATGTAGTTATATAATGGGTAATCTTAATAACTATATAAAAGTATAAATGTCTGGACCATTAACTGAAAATAGCTTAACTTAGTTCTCTTATAATAATATATACTTTTGGATTATATTTAGTTATAGTATACTATCACATTAATAAGGAGAAATATAAGGATTTACCTATTTTACAAATAAAGTTTTACCGATACTAATTAGTAGTTAATCGAATTATAAATCAATAGGGTAAAAACAGAAAACTAACCTTTAAAATTCGAAAAAAAATTAATTCTTGGGACTTTTAAGGGTTTAATATCTTTTAAGTGGAACTTTCAAATAGTTTAATAGCTTTTAGGATAAATAATAGTTTTCAATAAGATTTTGAAAAACTCAAAAATCTAGCATTATCTAAAGTCAACAATAATTTTGAATGAACAAAACAATCTTGGTAACAAATTTATGTAATAATCAAACAAACGGTTAAATCAATAAGAAATTGGAAATATATAAAAGAAATGGTAATATTATCCGACAAATAACTCAACAAATAAATACACTATACGTAAAACACTTCAATAACTACAATAGCAGACAAAAACTTAATCAACGAAACTATTTATTTAATAGCGAATACATTGAAAATACCTGTCGAAAATAGTAAACAACAAGTTTAAAGGGGATTACAAAGCGAATTACAACTTAAAACATATACTGTTAACCTAAATACATTATCTAACCTCTTCAAAAGTTTAAAAATATTAGTTACAACCCCTTAAGAAACCCCTAAAGAAACGGTTACACAAAACTTACATACAAAACATTCTTCCAAACTCTAGGAATTTCTAGGTCCTTATCTGTATTACAAATTGTTTTTCTAAAGGAACATAGCTTAAAAGGCCTACGTTTTCCACTCGCCAGTAATAATAAAGTTAAACACCCATTAACATTACTCCCGTTTTACATTAACCAATGTAATGATCACACTAAATACCCGTGAGTATGTAGAAGGTGTCCAGAGGGTTTATGTTAGCAGTAAGGTAGCAGAGGTAACAAAGGTGCAATATCAAGACTGTGTTCGTGCGAGTGATGATCAGAAGCCGTGAGGCTATTCAGGGTAGACTGAATACTTAGATTGACAACTGAAGAGCTATGAAGGAAATACTATCTATCTTGGTAATGAAAGTGTCCTTATATATCCGCGCCTTCATACGTCTTCAGTGTAGGCTCGACTGGCTCGATACCGAGTCCATCGAGTCTCACACCATGCTGACCCTAACCCTTGTGTACGGTGTGTCTGTTGTGGATCCCTGGTGCCTGCCGAGAGGCTGTGTCCAACCGATTTCCTTTGTTATCTGCTGCGGGGCCGCCGCTGGTGCGCCCTGCAGATGTTGGGTCATAACAACCAACCCCACCAAATATCACCATAATCATTGCATAGATAATTGACTAAGGAATTTACCTCTTTATTAACTCTATTACAGCCGACACCAAAGCCTTTACTGCTGCCACCCGACAGGCTCAACCTTATCGACCGAAGGTAGTGGAACCCGGGGAAAAAACTAGGGGCGTTAATGGCCCTAGCGGTAAAAGGCGTAACGGGTACGATAATATTATGAACTCAGGCCATTGGCCATTGAGTCTATAGGTCACGTGACTATGCACGTAACGGGATAGGCAGTACCCGTCCTGGGCCCGTTCAGGTACGGACTGGACACGGTCCGTGCATGGTACATATAAGGGTATGTAATGGGCTAAGCACTGGCCATACCTATAAGTCCTACTCATTCGGTTACGGTAACCTATTTTAGTTTCCCTCCGTTCCTTAATAGTAAATCTCATTTGGTATTTACTTAATTTACTATTATAGGTCGAATTATAATATATTATTAAGGGTTTTTTTTTCATCTTTTCTAAAAATTATTATTTATAATAGATAAATCGATAATAAACGTAAATGATTTTACGTTATATTTTAATGTTCTCGGGAGAAATAGGCCATCGACAATATCTAATCTTCGACCTTAACAAATATACCTTTTACTCCTTCGGAGCCAACCTAAACCGATATTTCTAGTTTATAAAATATTGTAGGTTATATCGCATAAGCTGTAAAATAACTGTAATAACCGGGTTAATCGACTTTAACTATCGACTTTACGTCTAATTTCGCCTAAGTCGTACCGAATATTTAGTAACTTGAAGCTAAATTAGTTGCGACTCGCGTTAGGTTTTCACTGGCTTAAGGTAGGCGAAAACGATATAATTAACCGCAATTCGACGGATCTGCTTTCATTGAGGCGACAACACGCTAGACGATTAAATTAATACAAAAAGCGAATAAAACATAAATTTAAAAGGGTCGATATATATTACTTTACATATAAGGATATTAAACGACAACGATAAAATAAGTGGTTACGACGTATTATGAAGTCGAAGGATACGAAGGTATATATAATATAAAGAAGTGTTTCGATTATATCGAAACGACTTTTAACGACTTTTAACTCGCTGATAAAATATTGATCGAACATAAAGGTTTAGTTATAAACGATAAGGACCTATAAGTACTATTTGTTATTAGATTTGAAACGTTTTTAACTGAAATAAGCGGTTTCAATTAGCCTTCAATCGTAAAGTATAATTACTTACGCTTTCGCGTATCGTTACATATTCGCGATAAATTGATTACAGTAAGTATTAGTCGGGTAAATTATGTGGTAACCCTAGAAAAGTACCGCGAATTCGTCCATGAGTTAAAATCTTTAAACTTAAAACGGCGTTTGAGTCGTTAGTTAATAGGACCTATATAAGTTTAACCACCGAATAATAATACGATTATAATAAAAATTTAAGCCTTTTAAATACCTTTATTAAAAAGTCATGATAATTATGGTTAGTTATTTCGATATCGCGATTAGTTATTTTGATCAACCCGTTCAGTATGAATTTAGGACTAAGAATATAGGGTGACGTAAACAATAGTAAATAAACGTTAAGTTAAAATTATCTCGGGGCGTTTCATATATTATAACTTATTTAATTATTACTAACGCGGCTATAAACTCTGCCCAGCATTACTTCCTATATAAGTATATACAATTTAAGTAGAAAAGGTAGAAAAAAGTTTCCTATTAATGGTGATGGGAAAAGCCTAACTTATAAATATAGTTTTGTTTAAGGGTTATATAGCATTAAAGACATAGTAACAAAATTAAATAAAAAATTTAGTTTATTTAGAATAAGTTTAAACGAGAATTTATTTACTATCCTTATATTTTTTAATAACATTTACTTTTTAAATACTTCAGTCGATTTTTGGCTATAATTATCATTATGTTATAAGCGAGGTTTTAGTATAACGATTAAAAATAAAGTGAATTCAGTTATTATATTTTCGAAATTTTGGTACAATATTAGTGTTATGGTAAAATACGTGTATTACCCTAATAGCTGAGTTTTATATAAATATTAATAAATGGTAGAACCCGATATTAATATATATTATTCTCGGAATAATGCAGGATATAATTTTTGAAATGCCTTAGATACGATATTAATAAGAAACCTTAAACGCGGGCGGTAATTGTTTGGCAATTTAAGGTTAGAAAGGCCTAGGTATTGACGCAATAATAATACGTTTTAAAATAAGAGATATACATGGCGTAGTAAATTCGGTTTTTTTCAGTTTAATATAATGTTCATACCGAAAAACAAAAAGTACAGGAGACCCATCCCGGATAATTTTTACTATAAACCTTTATGTCGATAAGGTCCTTCGAAGAGTAATCAGAGTAATTGGTATTGTAGTATAAAAAAGGGTGATTAATCTAAAAAGAAGCATCCAGAGGTGTACGCCATAGGTGAGGGCTTATTAGCCCTCCACCTAAAGCGTACTACTTTGGAATACTTCTTTTAGATCGATCCACGTATCTTAGTCGGTATGGAATAGCTATTTCAGACCGATCCATACATGATGCACTTTACGTCTTGTAAAAGTGTAGCTTATAGCATGACACGATATCGTACACCCTATAGAAGTATACTTTATAATACAATACACTGTTACTTAACCTATTTATACTATTTATTAGGGTAAATAGTAATATCTACACAGGTAATCTTTTCTTTCTTCCTTATATACTCCGTACCTATAGCCTAATTATGATAGTATTATTTGTAATATTAATTGCAATAGGTTTAAATTAGTAGTTTCCGTAGTAATAGTATTATTGTCATATTAATCGTAAAACGTCCAAATTAACAATTTCGCTTAGAATTAACAAAGTTTAGCCGAGGTAGTAATTATAGTTCGGGTTTGGTTCGTATAGCCAAATGGGGGCGATATAGTTGATAATAGTGTCTTTTATGGTTACTGACAGGGGTAATTACGTAGGGGTAATTACGTAGGGGTAATTGCGTAGAGGTGATTATTTAAGGGTAATTACTTAATTACGTGTTAGGTTAGTATAAAAAGATATATTGCTATCAGTTCAGGCAAAACTTTTTTTTCTTTTTTTTAAAGGCGCATAATTCAAGCCGATACAAATCCTTACCCCAACTTAACATTTAGTCCCTATAATTAAATAAACCGCTTTGATAGGTAGGTTTCTAGCTAACATCCATATACTAACACATTCCTTAAATAAATGCCGCGTAAAAATAGGATAGCAAGACGCCGTTTAATGTGAAAGCGTCGGCGCATCGCTGTCGCCGCAACCGCCGCAGCCGCTGCCTCTAATACCACTACCACTAACAGTAACAACCCGCCCTTATCGGATACAATCTCTTTTATTACCGCTACGCCGCCCGCTCCCTTTACCCCATTCGCTGCCATACCGTCAAGTCTCGCTGCTGTCGCCATTACGCCGCCTAGTCCCGCCGTCGTCACGCCACCTAGCCCCGCCGCCGCTTTCACCTCGCCCATTTCCTCCCCTTTCTCACCCTCCCCCTTTCCCAACTCCCAAAGGGAGAAGCGGAGGGCTCTTAAGGTTATAAACCTTATCCTCTCCCCACGGGTAAAAACTCCATTACTCATAGGGGCTCTTTTACGCCGTAAGCGTAGCTTGGCTCAGTTATATTAAGATACATATATCCTAATCCTTTCGTTTATAAGCCTTTAACCACCCCTTTAATAAATAAGGAGTACGAGGCGGATTTCCTCCGCCGCCTCGAGCTCCGTATTATTAAAGTACATCGTAAGGCTTTTTTAACACATTAAACATTAAAACGACATACCAGAGTCCGTAGCCTTAGACTGTTAATGGATACGCTTTACGTGTCGTATGTTTCGTTCGCAGCCGCGGGTAAGTTTATTGGCGATTACTACGAAATCAGGGGCCGTTCGGCTCGTTACGATCATTACAAACAGATTACCAACTCGTACGCCTCCGTTTCGGTGGTTTAAGGGCTATAGGTTTAGGCTATATTACGCGCCCGCCGGTTTTTTGGTAAGTTTTAACCAAATTTTAAAAGTATTTTTGTAAAAATGTACCGTTTGGAGCGATTCAAAAAATAAATCGTCGTAAGTAACTAAAACAAGCCGATACTAATTAGTAATAGACGTTAACCAGCGGACCAGGGAGACGGCAACCGTAATCACCATTTAGAAGCAAGGCTTACACATATATTACGTAGGCGAGTTCGACGACGTTATCGTATGTCGCTGCGAAAAGGTTGATCTCTCCCCTATACCTATTGTTCTGTGTGTACATAGGAACGTATAGTGGTATTCCGGTCTATATTTGAAGTTGAAGACTAAGTAAAAAAGGAATCTACAAGAGTATGTATAATAATAAGTACTTATAAGAAGAATGACTTATGAATACCTCGTGAGAAGGTGTACTTATGAGTAGATAGTCTTGTGAGAAGGCACGAGACGACTAGGCTTATACAAGTAAATACAAACACCCCCTCCTATAATACAACAAATTCCGAAGGCCAAAAGAAATAATGATATTCTCGTTATTCCTTTTTATTGTTCCTCTTAAAGGCCTTAATTAATTCTAAGTAATTTAATTTTGATACTGGGTTTTATTCGTCATTACTATTAATAAAGCCTTTTTATATAAAAAGATATTAAACTTAATTCCTTTTACGACGGCGTGGATTCACTCGTTTAGCTAATATACGTTCTACTTTCCAGTTTTCGATATTCGATTCGTTATCCTTATATTTAACTGGCTTAGGCGGTGACGTAATTTTGTTAAATAGGTCGTTTGCTAGGTCTTGGCAAGGTAATAAATAAGTAATGCCGACAGTTAGATAAACTCGTGAATTTGGTAGAAAGTCTAATGCAAAAGTCAAATTATTATTATTTTCTATAATCATATATAGTCTTATACGCGATGGCGATAATTTTCCCTTTTTGGATAGCGGTTTATAGGCTTTTCCAAATTTTAGCTACACTTTGTCGCCCACAGCAAATTCATACCAACAATAATTTTGATTGTATCGTTTTTTTACTTTAACCGCGATAATATCTATTGTCAATTGTGTATCTCGTCGTAAATATTCCCGTATAAAGCGAATTTCTACTTGTCAGCAAGGTAAAATTATTGTAAAAACATTTACTAATATCGTAAGTTTAAATCTAAATGAATACTTATGTGGACTGGCTTTCAAGGTACATAAGTATTATTAAGGTTTTATTATAAGGTCGGTATAATATTAACCTAATGTTGTTTAGGATATTTTGCGACAAAGTAGCGTAATGTTAATTTTACTAACTAATTTTTCCTTTTTACTTACCTATTCGCTTGTGGATAATAGGTTATCATTATCATTAAGCATGTTTTAAATCCTTTTTACAAACTTTTCTAGAACGTTAACATAAACTTAACATTTCTGTCTGAAATTATTTATCATGGATAAGGCTAATCGTATATCAGGAATTTTTAAACCAAAATAGTTGCCTAATATTTCGCCATATACATCGTATGATTAAAAGTCAGAAGCGTTCGTTTAGACGTTTTGTATGTGATAGGTATTATAGCACCAAAGGATTCCCTACCAAATAACGTCTAAAGTGTTCCTTGAAAAGATACTGTTAGTAATACGACTATGAAGTCTATGTAAATCGTATATATTGGTTTTTAAGGTATTTGGATAGGTTTAAGATAACTTAAAGGTTTCTGATTGTCGTTATGCAGATTTACGTAATACGTGTAATTCTTAACATATGCTTTTACAAGCTTACGTTTTCAACGAAAATATACTTATTCTAAGGTAGCTATTATTCTCTTAGGTTCGAAATAGTTTTTTATCGTATGTTTCGGCAAAATGTTTTTATACGAGTGTTATGAAAACCACAAGTTTTTTACAACCGCTCGCGTCGCAATTATACAATAAGCGATTAACTAATCGAAATAGGTATCCGAGTTTGGAAGTATTAAAAGGAATGTACTTATTATTTTTATTATTTGCGAAATCTTGTAAAATTCCACGTTAGATAATATTCTTATAATAATCGGTTTAAAACCGAAGTCATATATCGTTGGGTATTTAAGATTTTGCTAAGTGTATTATTTGACCATAATTTACCATTATCAAGTTATTAAAGATTTGATTTAATACCGGCATATTAGTTTTATAAGGTTTTTTATCCTCGTCAAAAGGTAAACGACTAAAGGTATTTGGTATTGGATTAAAGCGTTTTAATAAGTGAATTATATCTAATAAGTATAAATTGAAGTAAATTAACGCGTTTACTAGTCGTCGATTTACCTTATCCGTAAATATTTCATTTAACGACGTTTGGTATATAATATGTCGAGTAGTTTTATAACCGGTAAAAATAATAGTTGGTAAAGGGTTACTAACCAAGGTTGTTCGCAGGTATTTATATACATATATAAGACAGGTAACCTTATATTTTAAAGGACTATAGTTAAATTTAGCTCAAGTTAATCGACGACAGAAAAATATTACTAGTTCGATAACAATTTTTAAAATAAGCTAACTCAGTTGCCAAAAAAAGACTTTTTTCAGGTGAAAAAGCATAATACTAGATCCGCGTTTAAAACTCCCGTTAATTCAAAGAAAAAGTTAACGTATTAAATCTGGATGGTAAAACTTAAGCTATTTATATAAATAAACTTATGTAACTTAAAAAGACTGTTGTTATTTAGGCTTAGGATGGATAAAAGTGAACTATATATAATGTAATCTCTTTCCTCAATTTATGATTTCGAGTTATCCTTATTTTCTTTTTTATATCAATAGGTCTTTTTTAAAGTTTTTATAGTAGGCCTGACAATTATGAGTAATAGAGTATTATTGGCCTTAAAAAACCTGTTGCTTTTAGGTATATTTCGAGGGCTTTTACGTTACGAGGGGAAAAAATATTTCGAAAACCCTAAGTTTTTTTTTTTTTAGTAGTCGAAAATCCGAAGGCGTCCACATAAAATCCTAAAAGTTCCACTAATTGAAAGCCGACATAAATTTTTTCGGCGACAAAGTAATATCTTTACTGGCAAAATAAATAAATATAGTTTTTTGGTAAGTAAGGTATTTCTCAAACGTATCAGAAAAAATAACAATGTTGTCGATAAAAGCGCGACAAAAAGGCCCAAATTCTTTTAATATTCAATTTATCAAACTTGAAGCGTAGGAAGGCGAATTGCGAAAACCTATAAAAGTAACATTACTTAGTTCGAGTTTGCGGTGGTTAACGAAATTAAATCGGTCGAAAAAATTTGGTACCGTTTATAATTATAATCTATTTTTTTTACGCGAATAGATTTAGTAATACCCTTTTACAAAGGTAATAGATAGGAGTCTGAAACAGCCTATTTGTTAAATAGTTGTAAAACCACTACCACTCGACCTTTGTCGACTCTTTATACAGTTTTTCATATTACGAATACCGGCAACGTAAATAGTAAGATATCGTTAGAGAACTTTATAAGTTTTTATTCGTAAAGAGTATCGAACTATCAATCGAAGAATTTTTTGTTTCGTTTAAATACCGGATAAAGGTAATGGTTAAGCTTATTATATTATTAACCGTTAATTAGTGAAAACTTTATTATTCAATTTGTAAGCATTTTAATTGAGCCGATATCTTTCAATACCGTTGAATATCGTTCGCAAATACGTTATAATTAAATATATTACCTCGAGTTAGTCTCGTTAATGTAAGTACTGTGTATGGTTTTCACTATAGGTATATTTTCGGGTATTTTTATACTAAAGAAGGTATTTCGGTAACGTAGTTTGTCACGAGGTTTAACGAAACCGGATTTTTCGTTAGGGAGGTTTACCACTTCAAGTATCCCAGATTTTGGAATCAAATACGCCACTGCGTCTAGAAAAAGGGTGGTAAAGTGAGGTTTTACGATAGTTAAAGTAAGAGAAGGCGTATTTGTGAGCGCGATAGTAATACGAAGAGTTGGAAAATCCAACTTAAATTCGGCATTAATTGCCAAAATAGGGGTGAATTCATCTAAGGTTTTAATAGGAGTAAAAAAGATTTGATAATTGCTAACAGCTATTTCAGTAGGTTATATCATTATAAATAATACATTACCAACACTAATAATCTATATAGGAGCGTATATAGCTTTCGTTTATTTCTCTTAAAAGTAAGCATCATCTTCGTATTTTACGATGGTTCCCAGACAAATATATTTAGGAGGGCGTATTGCCTTAGTAGTGAGATTGTAAAGTTTTATTATATAAGTAGTGGTAACGTCAATTAAAGCATTAAAACCACATGGATACTAAGTTGTAAATATAAAGTATTTTCTCTTAGGAAGGGTAGTATATTCAACTACAACCTATATCGTTTATTCAGGTTAAATAACAACCTTAAGATTGGAAGTAATCTTGCGAGTCACAGATTATATGGCTACTTTATATATTGAAAAAGGAATTTCGAAGTAACTGTTTTTAAAACAGACCATATTTCTCGATATTGATATATTTGTATTACGAGGATTTATTCAATAATTTATTAACAAAGCGTTCGCATTTAGGCGATCGAAAAACCAGGTTTCAGTTGTCTCCTATAATAAGGTAGGAATGTCATCAGACTTATACCCGGGGGCATAAAATGTCTAACGTGCTTTAGTAGTAAGGCGAATAGAAGGACATATAATTTTACTAATGGCTTCGCGTTTATTGATAGGTACGTCGGTCGTAATATGGTCGGGAAAATTCGTATTTAGCTAGAAGTCAAATACGAGATTTTTACTCGCGCCTATGTTGAGATAAAGTATATGATTTTTACCTGTGAGGCTTATTCGTACAGAAATTTGTAGGCAGCGTTAACCACTTATAGCGAGTACCACCTTATTGTTAACAAGCTTGGCTACGATTATATTAAAATTATCCGTATTATTTACGACATCATTTTGGTTAACTGTTGGTTATATACGGTTTAACTGTCGTATACGCCTTTTTATATTATTAAAAAGGTCTGTTTCTCCAGGTATATATCTTTAAATGCTTAAATAAAGCATTATGCGAATCTTAATTCTTATTACAACACATATAAGTGTGTTGACTGGGAAACGTAAGTATGGGTTTCATTATATAACCTACTTAACTGCTTGAGTGGTAGGAACTTGTTGATAAGGGCGTTCATAAGTAATTAAAATAGTTTTGATTTAAATAGTTAATATTTCTTGCCTTAGATTGTATATTATTGACTTTATATTTGTAATCATGTTTTCGCTTGCCGAAATCTCGTTTTTGTTTATTGAAATTACGTTTTCGTTTATTTCAACTACGGTTTCGGTCGGTATGTTTACGAAAACAATAGTTATATCGCTTACGATTATATTCCTATGAGGGGTGTTTTTCGTACCTTTTGGCGTTATTTTCAGGCTTACGGGACTTGTACTCTTTCCGACGAGGTTGATATTCGTTTTTCCGAAAATACCGCGAGTCATACCTTTCGCGTAAGTCTTTCGACGAAGGCTAATAGTTATAATAACGCCGAATTACTGCTATTAGCAATACAGTTTTCGACTTTTTTACTTTAGATAAGTATTCTTTTATTTATAATTTGTTTACAATAAGGAAGCAGCAAATACTGTTAAATATCAAGGTTTAATGCGGATGAAATGTTAATTATAGCGTCACAACAATTATTATTGTAGCGATTTAGTGTATCTATAGCTTTTAAGAATCGTATTTTGGTTTTTACATATTTATATAACTTATACTTATCATTTAGAAGGTTTCGTAACAAGAATTTGGCCTTTCTGAACTTTGTAGTAACTTGTTTAGGGTTTATGGCAAAGCGGTTAATAAGAATATTTATAATAAAGGCGAGTTCGCGACGAGATATTTTGCAATGCTCGTAAAAAGTGACCTCAGTGTTTCAACAGTATACAGCCAATCTTTGTAATAAGGTAGAAAATATTTCCACGAATTGACTTTTTAAGGCTGAAAAGATATTTACGAAGGTATTCAAATATTGTCAAAAGCTTTACACATTAGTGAAGATTACGTCTTTTTCCATTGTAACAATGCTTATATCCTAAAAATCAGAATACTCGGGGTTAAATACTTTAATTTCTTTACGCTTTAGGCGGCGAGTTCCGCCTACCGAATATTGGGTAACCATCGTATTCGGGGTTCGAAAAATATCGCGATGACGTTGAAAAGTCTTTCGGCGGCAGCGAGAAGGTTCGAGGTAGCGAGAAGGTTCGTGGCAGCGAGGGGAGTTGCGACGGTTTCGAGAAGGCTCGCGGCGGTGAAGGGAGTCGCGATAATCTTAGGAAGGCTCGCAGCAACGAAAAGACAAATTATGGTGGCGGCGAAAAGACATATGTTCCTTCCTTTTGCGTGGGTGATAGTGGCTACCCTTAAAAGTGTCCGAGGAGATTATGAAAATAGGCGAAAGTCGGCGATAATAGAAGCGAGAAAAAAGGTTACGAAAATGGCGACTTTTAACTATTAAGCTGTCGAAGTATCTTAAAACAGCTTCATGCTTAGTAAGTTTCGTAGAATGAAGTTTTTTAAACTCGCGGCGTAAATTTACTACGAGTTTTATTGCTTTAACGTTAGTAATAGGGCCCGAAGAAACTTCTTCTGACTTTATAATGGTAAAAGGTGTAGATAAAGAATGGGTTAATGGGATGTAATAATGTAAATTTAGAGGCGAATATATTATAGGTAAAGGTATACACGTAGGCGAAAATGGGGCTGTTGGCGGAAGTAAAGAGAAAGTAACCGTTAACTTTGGTGTGGAAGGTGTAGATTTTTTCGTACGAGTTTGCTGGTGCGTACAGCAAGGGATTTAGGGCTTGTTTGGTAGTGTAATGCCTATTTTTTACAGATTTCGCTGGAATATATGTCGAGATTGAAAACTCGTATACTAATTTTGTATAAAGTAGGGTAGAAATAGAGGAAGAAGATAGGAAAGGTTGTTGTTTCTTGGTAGCAGAGCTGTATAGTTGTAGGTTTGCGCTAGTGACCTTTCTTTCAATTAATTTGTAGCAATTAATTAGTTTGGTGTCAAGTTGAATCTCAGCTTATAGCTATCATTTGTTGTGTTATGCGTACGTACGAACGTATGGTGTTATTTCGGTTTATATTTGAAGTTGAAGACTAAGTAAAAGAGGAATTTACCTGAGTATGTATAACAACAAGTACTTATGAAAAGGATAACTTATAAGTACCTCGTGAGAAGGTGCACTCATGAGTAGATAGTCTCGTGAGAAGGCACGAGACAACCAGACTTATATAATCAAGCACAATCACCCCTTCCCACAATACAACAAAACTTTTGCCTAAAGGTATAACCAAAAAGGTAAAAGGCCATATTTTGGTTAACGTTAATAATGTCGTTAACGGTAATAACGGTGGTGCTAATACAAAGGAGAAAGTCGACGAGAAAGATAGTAGGAACGTGACGGCGTCGCTCTCTCCTTTTAGTAGTGAATAGATACCCCCGGGCCGGGCCGAAGTACCCGGTTATGATAAAATACATTATATAGAAATTTTTATAACTCTTTATAAAAGAAATGTTTTGAGTAATAAACGTAATTTCAAATACAAAACAAAAAAAAATATACCAGAATTAGCGTGATGTTGAAAAATTAAATAAAAAGTAAAACGAAATCGGGAATTAATACGAATAATCGTATCTAACAAAGGAAAAATCGGTGATCAACGCGAATAGTCCGTTTAAATAAAATTAAAACGTAAATCTGTGTGAAAGGTATTAATAGGCCAATTAGAGTTGACGAAAATTAATATAGTGTAATAGCCTATTAAGGGCGTAAAACCTTCCTAATAACCTTAATAAACAGAGTATTTAAAAATATACAAGTTTACAGAACACCGTTTAATATAGCCTTTTTTTATTATGTTTATCGGGTTCAACTTTAATGTTCATAATTTATTTGATCTTCTCGATTTCCCGTCATTCTTACGATTCGCCTAATGTTATAATGTCGATTATCAATCTCTTTTGATTTATAATACCTAATTTGACCAATCACTTATAAAGCGAAAAGAAATTGTATAAACGATAAGAGAAATAAGGCGTAAGTTAAAGTTAAAAACAATTATTCCGACCGTTATAAATATAATAATTTCTAAATGGAAGCCTTGAACTATATTATAGGTTTCGGAAGTTAAAACGCTTTTTGTAACCCTTTTACACTTCGTAAAAATTTAATAAATAATTTTTTAAGCGTAAAGTCGTTTCCTACCAGTTTTTCGTTACCTAGGATTAGGATAAAACCGATTTATGAATTGCACTCGTTATTATTAACGAAGAAGCCGTTAGTAAAAGCAAATAGCTTTTTAATACCTATATTTAGCGGTACGAATTATAAACCGCGTTTTGGATTATATATTTTCCACAAAAGGCGTTTGTTAAAAACCTTATACATATTGTCTGTCGGGTTGGTTTAGTATTACGCGACGACTGAAAGGTTAAATACCGCCTTTAATTGTTATATAAAAGTAACTTAAGCGCTGCGTATACGTTAATATTTATATTCGTCGGCCCGTTTTACGTTATTTAAAACGATAAGGGTAACTTTATCCAGATACCCTTTCTACGTAAGGTCTAAAGTGCTGTTCTGAAGGGTAATGGTGGCGTTATTAAAATCGATTGCATAGTTTTCCATTCGATATATTTTAGGTTCAGCTTTTAAATCAACTTTTGAAAGTTTTTTCTTTTTAAATAGGAAAACTAGAAGTTATATAATGTTAAGGTATCGCCCGTTTATATACCCGTTAATTTAAAGCTTTTCGAATGGGCCGTTAAAACTAATAGGTACGGTTTAAAGGAAAAGTAAGTTATTTCGAGTCGTTCCTTATAGTATTGTTGGTCGGTATTATATTAGTAAATACCGGTTTCGGCTAAGTCATAAATTGTTTTTATAACACGTAAAATCGTATTAGGCTTGTGGTGTTACCTAAGGTTTCTAGATATATCGACGTGAATCCGTCGTTTAAGCTGTTTTTCAAATTGGGTATAAGTTTACATTATTTTTCGAAGTTCGATATATAGGTTGTATAGATCTTAAGAGAGGCAACGAACATAAAAATAAAACGATAATTAGCTCATTACAACGTAAGTAACTATGTTATAATACCTTTTTTGCCTTCGACGTTATATCTTTTTATAATCTAACAATTTTTTTCGTAAGGTGTTCCGGTTTTGTTTTGAACCTCGTAAATAAAGCGGGTTGGAAAAATCCTATAGGTACTGTTAATAGCTAAATTAAAACGTTTAAAACGAAATACACCTTAGTTAATTAGGGCTAAGATTTCCGTTTGGGTAAATTATACGAATAAGGTATTTGAGGTAGTAATAATGCTTTCGCGGCGAAGCTTTAGGCTAAATTCGCGGTTCATTATTTCCTTTTACGTAATAAAGAAATACATAATAAAGGTCTTAGGGAAATTTTTGGTTTTTAAACCAAGGGAGTGCCCTCGGCAGCGAGGTTTTGGCGGGGTTGGTATAGATAGGCCGCTCTTATGTAGTGTGGTCGGCTTAAATCCGCGTTTTAAAAGTAAGGATAAAGTTGGGTTCGGTTTGAATTCGTCGTACTAGATAATTTCTTATAGGTGGTTTTGCTCATTTTACGATTTCAGGCCGTCCTTTTTCACTTTCCTTTTGTATTCGCGTATTATTATCTAGCGAAACAAACTCGACCCGTTTAATAAATGAACGAATATATTAAAATATTTTAATCCGTTAAATTTTTAAAAGTTAGTCTATCTATTTTTGGTTTTCCAAACTAAAATTTTGAATTATAATTGTTAATCCAAAACGCTAGTTTCGCGTAAGTAATTTCTAATGGCTAGCGTTTTAGACGTATCGTTTTTTGCTCGCAATAAGCGTAATGCCGCTATATTTTTGGCTATAGTATTATCCCTTTGTACTATGAATAGTAATGGGGCAGAGTTTATATAGATTCTCGGGTAGGCATTAAAGATAAGGAGCGTAACGATAAGCTTACTTAGGTTAAAAGTGTTTTTAATAGCGTTAGCCGCTATTTAAAGGATAGATCCTTAAAACTCATACCTTTTAGTTTTTTGAACAATGATATATACGCTTTTTTCAATAGTTTATAATATTTTTTACACGTTTTAATCCTCTATGGGGCTTTTACTAGGATTTGTTTATATTTGTTACCGGCTATCCGAACCTTCGTACGCTATTCGTTGAAATTAAAATCCGCATTGACGATGTACGTAATCCAGTTTAAAGGCCTGAAATGAACGTTTAACCAGTAATTAATGAAAGCGTTCTAATAGTTTGTAATAAAGGCATTCCGTGTAAATTTGGCAGTTTAGAATAATGTTGTTGAATCGATGATATGAAGGACCGGTTGACTATTTAAATATATAATATTAATAATTACTTCGTAGTTAGAGTTTATATCGTTTTAAAGATGAAATTTAAACCATTTTAAGGCTTATAAGTGGAGCTAATATTTTTAGAAAAACTTTTCGATAGTTTTAAGTACGTTTTTCTCTATATTTATATAGCCTATAGCATAAAGTAGACGTAAAATTCGTTTTATAATTAGATGTCCGAATCGTCTGTGTAACTTCCATAATTCTAACTAAATTAGGTACATAGACTTAATTGTACGTACTGTCAGGAAGAATTAAAAATGACAGAATTTAAGTTAAAGCGATATAAATGCGCTATTGAAAACGTAAAAAAGTTAATAATTCGTATTTCGAACCTTAATTCCAAGCGTATTTAGATTAGTTAATAAAAACAAAAATAACGTTTTAAAATATATTACATAAAACTTAATCTGTCTTAAACGCGTATTTATAACAGCAGTTCCAAACAATGTTGTTTTGCCTTTACCAAATAAGACCTTTCGGTGTTTTCCCATTCGGTTTAGCTGAAACTTCGGAAATTTCGTTGTAAGTACATCTAATTGTTTCTTTCCAACCGTCGAAATTTCGACTACGTTGGTATTAGGTATAATACTCTAAAAGCTGATTTTGTATCTATTAAAAAGGTTAAATTACGACATTATAGAAACATTAAGTATTTCGTTTAAGTAATATAAACTTGTAGTAAATATAAAAAAGGCGTCCAGTAAACCAGCGAAAATACTTTTGGTGTTATTATCGTTGTATGTTAACAAGTAAGAATTATTATATTTAAGGTCGTTTTTTCCTGATGTATTTTCGTAAAGGTAAGTGTCGGGTCCGTTATTCATACCTTCGTACTCGATTACTTATATTGTGAAGTTGACTTCTTTCCAATCCTCAAAATTACATTCGACTTAAAATTATCATTTGGTTTGAATTTATTTGTAAACGGAGTGGTTTGTAAACTAGTAGCCGTCTTTACCATATACAATATATCACTTTTATAAATCTGTAAAGCTTCGTATATCTTTTCGTATGTATTACTGTGGTTTCAGTACGTTTTTTTTCATTTTCGAAAGATTGTCCCTATTTTTCATTATTAGAGTTTCCTTTTTAATATCTATACTTTAAGCATTCGTTTTACGTCGAGTTAACCTTAAATCTCGGGTTTTAAATATAGTAAATTATCTTAATAAAGTTCACTTTAGTAATTTAAGTTTCACCTTTATTATTATTAGTTACAAATTCTAATTCGAGGCTTATTTGTCGGCGTATAAAGGTTTCGAACGATATTTTAAGGTTTATATAGAAGGCCTTCAAATCCTTTTTCGGGTTAAAAAGTATAGGGTCGAAATCCGGGTTTTTACGATAAGCCTTTATTACTATTTAGAAAAACAGTTTGTCGCTTTTATATTCCGGTCTGAGGGTTTCCTGAGTTTTTCGGAACTTTGTTAATATGGTGGTAAGGACTTCCTATGGGTTGTTATTAGTATTTTCCTACTGGTTTTCTATAGATTTCCATATCGTACCAATCTAGTTTTTATCGTATAACTCGCGGTTAATTTCCGTATTAAAGTGAGATTTGAGGCGGTTGTAATATTTTGCGAATATATCTACTTATAAAAGGTGGTATATGTATTAATCCTTAACTTATTCGAAAGTATACCGGGTATAATAATATGAAATTATAATAACTTAATATTTAGTTTTTTATACATGTTAAGTATAGCGTGTATTATGTTATTAAATACGTCGTACAGCTCTTTTTTATAATTATTATCCCTATCCTATAACTTGGTAAAGTTAGTTAACTTCGTAAAGTCGTTTTTATCCATAGGAAAGCGGTATAATAGTAGATCATGGTAAGGGTCGTAGTTAATAGGCATCAGTTTGTACGACACATATTAACGTTTTACGCCGCTTATTATTTCCTGGATTGGGTTATTTCCTGTATTTCGGCCGATTGTCTTTTTCGGGAGCGAGTTGTTTTTTACGTTTCAGCCGATCCTGTTATGGCCGATCGGGTTGTTTTTAATGTTCAGAGTGTATTTTTATCTTTGCGTCGGTTCAAAATCGCGTTTCAAGGAGGTTTCGTATTCCACCCTCATTGTAAACGATCGTTACGGTGTCTCCTCCTTTTCCGTCGATTCTTTCAATTTTATTCCCGTTTATTGGTAGAAGTTTAGTTTTTCTAAACGCTGTATTTTAACTTATAGTGGCTTTTTATAAGCATGGCTTATGACCTTAAGTAAGCATTTTTAACGTTTTTTTAGGTAACTTCATTTTATAAACTTTCCTTTTCTTATTTTTTCGTCCGTTTATTTCGGTATTTATATAAATTAGGACGTTATAAATAAGGCTTTTACGATACGGCTGTTTTTTTTACCGGGTGTATTAATACCTTTACTCCGTAATTATTTTTGTGGGATTATTGTAATTATACCATTTACAATTCAATATATATCTATCGTTCAATTAGTAAAGTCTTTTTTGAAATCTTCGAGTAAATCGCATCTTTCAATTTCGCTAATATAGTAATTAAAAATCATATTCGTAATATTGGTGTTTACCATATAAGGGTCCAAATTCTCTATTAGAACCTCGATTTTATTATCCCATAAATCAAGGTTTAAATACTTTAAAATACTATTACAAAACGACGTATATGTAAAGAGGTACTTTACATATTCGTTAGCTTTTGTCAGGTTCGTTATTGGTAAAACTATGATATATTTGTAAAGGGTAGTTTACATATATAGTCAAATAATTTAAAGTTTAGGGTAATTTGGTAAATATTAAGTCAATGAGGTAATTGAAACAATCAGAATGAAGTTTACTAGCGTTTATTAATATAAATGAATTTTAAACAATACTTAAACAAAACGTAACTCTCAATCAATTAAGTGTTTTAAATTAGTTTATATTAGCGTTAGTAACATTATATTAGATAAACGATTAAGAGAATTAAAAACTTATCGTTACTAAATTTAAAATGTGTAGGGAAAATGTAGGAGAGTAAGTAAAGTAAAGGAAATATAATTATGTGGTCTGGTATTTGGTAGTCTATCCGTATTAACGTGCCGTAATAAAACTTAGTAAAGGAGTCAATTAGTTATTTGGTATATAATTGATGTTGCTAAGGCGGTCGGTTTATTTATATGTAAATAACTGATTTTGGTAAGGCAATCGGTGTAAATTATCGAAAATCAGATAAGTTCTAGCGAAGGGTTCCGAAACTTGGTATTTTTGACTTACGTGGTCTAATGCATAATAGGACGCCTTTTTGAAAAGGCCCGAGTACGTTTAAAGCGCCAATATAAGTTGGCGGTTAACGGAACGGAGCTATTTTTTTAAAGTCACATCAGATTTCATAGTCTTATAATGTTTCGGGTTTCTTGTCGCTTACACGTAATTTTACACTCCCATATAGTTTTTGTAAGTTGTAATGTTAAAGTATAGGAAATTCAAACCGTTATAACATCCCGCTATAAGTATTTAACTTATGTTTATGTCTTTTTTCCTTAGTTGTCTATAGTCAACTTAGTTGGATACTAATTAGCGTCAGTAATGTCTTAAACCTATAAGGTTTACATAAACTAAGATCTTTGAAAAGTAATGAGAGTAATTGGTATTATAATATAAAAAAAGTATGATTAATCCAAGAAGAAGCATCTAGAGGTGTACGCCACAGGTGAGGGCTTATAAGCCCTCCACCCAAAGCCTATTACTCTGGAATACTTCTTCTAAACCGATCCATGTATGACGCACTTTGTGTCTTGCAAGAGTGCAGCCTGCAGCGTGACACGTTACCGTGCACCTTGCAGTAGTGCACTCTGCAATACAGTTCACTGCTACTTAACCTATGTATACTATCTATGAGGGTATATAGTAATATCCACACTTTACGAGACAACGAGGATATTATAAACGACGGCGACAACTACGGTTAAAGAGAAAAAGGATTAGTTACGTTTTCTACCAAAATTAGCTAAATTTCACGAATTATTCGATAAAAATAAGGTTATACCATACCCTTATATAAAGGGAAACTCGATTATTAAATTTATATTAAACTGAATAAAGATGAATTTTTACTAAAATAACTTTCAAGACCGTTATACTCGATATTATAAAATTGACTTTTTAAGTTTAGCTGACAGTTTACGAAATGAATAAATAAGTATTAAATTCGGGTAAACTTCTTATTAGTTATAATGTCGGTATTACTTATTTTTAAATTGGGGGGAGGGAGATAGCAGTTTTATATCGATTACCGGATATTGAATAAAATTACGAAGTAAGACCATTTTCCCTTACCTTTAATTAGGAAAACCCTACATACGTTATTAAAGTCGATATAACTTACGAAGTTAGATATTCGAATGGCCTTCTACCTTATTTTAGTTATATTTGAGTAAAAGGAATTAACGGCGTTTCGTACGCGGTTCGGTTTATTTAAATGATAAATTACCCCTTTTTGGTTAAAGGGAACGTCGGCGACATTTTAATGATATATTGATTATATAATAGCGAATATTTTGGATAATTTGTTATATTGTATTTAAACGACATTTAAGTTTTTTTTCTTCGGTATTGGGTAAAACCATATAATTAAAGTTATCGTAATTTTGAAATCTTTTCATTAAGCGCAGCTAAATCTAAATTTTTTAAAAAAATGTAATTTCGCAGGTAAGGGGGTAGAATACCTGGGCTTTATTGTAACGGTTAGATTAGGTATTCGGGCCGACCCCGAAAAAGTCCGTGTAATCCACGAGTAAAAGTTATCATGTAATATTCGAAAAGTTCGAAGTTTCTTAGGTTTTATTAACTTTTATCGTAATTTTATTAGTAACTTTTCCGAATTAGCGGATTATTTCGTCCGTTTAACGAAGTAAAGTATTCGTTATATTAAGACAAAACAACAAGAATATGTATTTTAAACTTTAAAGAATATCTTTATTACGGTCCTGATTTTAGTATATTAGGATTCAAATCGATTCATAATAGTAAAAACCGATTATTCGAAAATGGCGTTAAAAGAGTGTTGGTCGTAACGGAATAAAGATGGCATTATTAAAGCTAATAGTTTACTATTTCGTACAATTAATAAATACGAAACGTAATTATTTTATTTACGATAAAAATTTCTTCTCTGTAATATCCTGTTTTAAAGCGTAGTTTTTCGAATTACGTAGTATCCGCATACCGTTTGCGATCTTAATAGACCACCAAAAATTGGGGTATTTTTGTTCACTACGTTTGGCTTTGAAACGCCAGGCTAGAAAAGCCGAAGTCCTTTCACTTTTTCAACACTACTTACAATATAGGCTCGCAAATTAAGGTGCCCACCCAGATATATTAACCTGTAGGTTATAAGATAAACCCGAATTTAAAAAACATCGCGCGCGGGTTTTTTAGCCCATTTTTATTTTTATATTAAATGTGGTATTAATAAACTTATATATTGAAGGGATACAAATTACGGTGGGTTATATCAATAAATTTGGATAGATAGAGGCTTGGTTTTTAGATCGCGACAATATATATCCTAAGGGTTAGTCGAAGGTTTTTAAAAGGCCGCCGAAAGCGATACCGCTCCAAACCTGACCCGCGCCCGAGTCGTTATCAGGGATAACGTCAAAGTATTTTAATACGATGAAACCGGTAATATTACTACGGATTCAGCTCGCGTTAAACTCGTCAGTATCGTTAACGCTAAGTAATTGTTTTATTTTCGGCCTGGGTACGTTAACGGAATTATAAAACTAAAAAGTAGCAAACGATCTTTTATATAGAATTCGTCATTTAGCGGTTTTCAAAAGAGTTAAGAAATTTTTAACCGAAATAAGATAATTAATATAAATCGCGAATTATGAAATTAACCCGCGACATATATTATGTTACCGTAACCGTTTACAATTACAAAATTTAAACCTATCAATGACGAATTTTTTTTTATAAACTTACAATTCGTTTATCATAAGTTATTCGACTAAAAATATTCAATTTAACGTCTTTTAACAGGATTACCATTAAAAAGGAATAATCGTAAATACTCTACGTTTATATCGAATATATACGTAATATAACGTGATAAAACCTCATTGTACCTTATGATAAGGCCTTCTTAAACCCCTTTTTATCCTAAACCAGTATTAGGCGTATATTTTTGTCGACTTTATAATCGACTTACCAGTTACTAGAAGCGACCTTCGATATTTATTAGTTATTACAAATCACTTTTTAAAATTTGTCTTATTAAAAGTTGTATTGTTTATAACTGCCGATACGTATACGGAGCGTTTCTTAGATATATAATAGAGGTTTTATAAATTTTAACTTTTATTACTAGTAATTACAAATCCAACTAGGTAAAAGTATTTCAAACGAAGTTATATTCCCTAATGAAAGTTAAATAACTTTTATTTACAACAAATTGCCTATAAATAAATAATATTATGAAATAATTAAACACAAATTTTGAAAAGTATTTACGTATCGTCGTCGCCTTTTCGTAATATAATTAGGCCTTATATTTACTCATTCATTAATTAGCGAAGAATAATCGTAAATTAATGATTTTCGGATTCAACGCGAATCGGTTAGTTAATGGGTACGAAATATCACTTATTTCGAAAGTAAATAACAATATAAAGTCGTTAATTAGTTCGCCGATGCGAATTATTATATTTTTGGTTTATTTACGTAAAAGAGCGAAGTTGATCTAGCTATCAATGAATTATTTCTAATAATAAATAAAAAAAGGAGATTAACTGTAAACGATGTTTAATCAACCAATATAAAGTGAAGAACTAGGTTTGGTTAAGCTTTCAAAATATTAAAACTGCCTGCTTGAGTAAAAAACTAGATTAACTTCATAATTAGTACCAGGTTATTGATATTTTAAATTCGTTTAATATCGTGTTAGATATCCTGGGAAAATACCATATATTTTATATAAATTTAGTTAAACGGGCAGCTTCAGACCCTTTTCCTTCGTAGGTGTTATCTGATATTGACCAGGAACTAGTTTTAGTTATTAACGACGTAGGTAAAGGTAAATATAAGGAATTTGAAGTTTAAGAAATCCTTGTGGTAAAAATAGAGCGGGATAAGATTCGCTTTATATTAGTTAAATAAAAAGGCTATAATAAGCCTAAATGGAAATTACTGGAAGATTACCAATATATTGCAACCTTGGATTAATTTAAGGCGAAATAGGAATATATTCGGATTAATAATAAACCGGTATTTTGACGTCAACATCAAATTTATATTAAGTGACAGGCATTAGACAAACCGCCTATACCTTCGGAATAACATTTTACTTGTAAACATAGAAAAATATTATTAAACGAGGTTATCATATAATAAATAAGGCTGGATAAATATTACCTGACTTTTCTAAATATAAATTGAACCGTAGGGTAACTTTTATTACGTTTTAATAAAAAGTTACCTATTCGTTATTATTATCTTTATTAGAATTTAACGAATATCAGCGTTACTAAAGTTAAAGGCCTTATTATAACTTATTTCGGATATTAGGTAACGTTGGAGAAAGGGGACCATAAAAGGTGTGGTGGGAGTTAGTAGGCGTCGAAAAGGGGGATTAGTAAAAAGCGGGACAAATACTAGATAACGCCGAGGATAGCGGATAACGAGAGGAGGAACGGGCGCTAAAAAATTCCGATAACGGATAATACGAGGAGAGACGAACGTTAAAAGAGGCTGATGATAACGAATAACGTTAAAAGGGACGAACGTTAAAGAAGACCGACGAAAACAGTTCATAAAAAATAAGGCGAAAAGCGGGGGAAAAAAAACGACCTTTTAAGTGGGTAATGAAAAATTATGATATATTACTTGAAACCCGGGTAGCGCGATTGGCCCTAATATAATTTTACGCCCGTTCATAGTCGGCCCGATTAATTCGTTCCTAATTAGGATTAATAAATGGAATACGAGTAAAATCGGAAATCGTATAATTAAACTTTAAACGTCGTTCGTCATATTTTGTAAACTGTAACTTGTATCAATTATATAAATTATAACCTAAATAGTTATATTATTTTTGTTATTACGGTTAAAATTACGGAAAGGTATATAACGGTAGTTAAAGGAAGCTGGGCCGAAAATGTTATGCGTTAAAATACGGTTATCCAAAAACGTCTTATTTTTATAAATAAACGATATAAGAAAGGGTAATAAAGAAATTTCAAGTAAAAACGGACTCGGAAAAAGAAAACGATATAAACGTATAATTAAACGGGTAATGACTTATACGACCAGTATAATAGGGATTTTTTATACCCGAGCGATATCGAAAAACCGGGTAAACTAATTAACTAATTTAAATAAAACGAAAGTAAAAACGGGTAAATAACTAGAAACATTTCCCTAACGTTTACGTGTAAGAGATAGGATATAGCTTTTATCATCGACCGTAATAACTAATTAGCGTAAAAGGGTACCTAAATCGGGTAAAGCTGGAAATAATCTGTTTTTCTAAATATATTACGAAGAGGAGTTAATTTACGGTTACATTTCCTATAAAGGTTTATTTGTATATTTACCTTATTATAAAATTTTCTATACGTATGATACCATTTCACTCTATAAATTCATACGAAAACAAAAGACGTTAAAATTAAAAAGGTTATAAATATATAATATATAGGCGTCTTTAACTTATAACGGAAAATATTTACTTTTATCCTTATTATTACTAAAGACTAAAAGATCTTTTATAATGTAAAGTGGTTATAATAGGTAGTTGATGTTAGGTTATTAATATAGAATAGGGTAATATACCTTACGGGGTGGTTAATTATCCTTATTAAAAGCATTAGCGATAGTGTAAGCTAAATTAAGCCTATTCTATACGTCGGTTATAATAATAAGTTGAGAAAAAGAGTTAAAATATATTAATACAAATAGTTAGCTGGGATATATGAAAATAAAGTAAAATAATTATTAAAAGGGTAGTTTACGAAAAATGGTTACTGTTATGACCCAAGCACGTTGGTGGGTTAGGAAACATACCAGCATGCAGCTGAGCTACCGAGAGCCTGAAGTCTAATACATCAGGCAGGGAACATCTCTTTGCCAGCACCAGACTAGGCAACCCTCCAGGGTTAGGGTTATCGAGATCACAAGTTCTCACTGAGCCTCAGTGAGCACTGGTGAGCCTTAGTACTGAAGATGGTATAAAGGCCATAGGATATAAGGACACGGTCAGCACTACATAGATAATATTTCCTTCATAGCTCTTCAGTTGTCAATCTAAGTATTCAGTCTACACACCTGAATAGCCTAACGGCTAGTGATCATTCTACAGCACGAACAAACATCTTCTGATATTGCACCTTTGTTACCTCTTCTACCTTACTGCTAACATAAACCCCCTGACACCTTCTATTTACTCACGGGTATTTAGTGTGATCATTACAGTTACGTTATAAAAGGGAAAAAGAGGAAGTTTTAAAGGTTATAGGGGGTGCTAGTATTTATAAGGCTTGGCGGACCGGATTTAATAAAGATTACGTATTATATGGGGCGCGTTATATAGTATTAAAGGTAAAAACGCGTTATATAAAGTCGGAAACTTGAGGTTAAACCGATTAATATATTATACGATACGTTTAACATCATATTATTGGTTTACACGTGACTTATATATTAAACGGATATGGCCCGCATTTAGTATTCATTTAACGAGGCGTTGTAATCCTTATAATATTCGGTAAAAATAGTGGTATGTTATAAATTTAGGTCATTAGCTATTAAGTTTATAGGTTACGTCATTATGTACGTAATGGGATAGGTAGTATCTAGCTTAGACCCAGTCTGGATGCGGACTAGGTACAGTCCTGGTACGGACCGGATACGGTCCGTGCACGGCACATGTAAGGGCACGTGACGGGCTGGGTACTGGTCATGCCCATAGGTCCTGCACATTGGGCCACGGTAACCTCTTCTAGTCTTCCTCTGTACCTCAACAGTAAATCCTATTTGGCACCTACTTGGTTTACCATCGTAGGTTAGACCATACCAGATAATAGGAGTAAAGAAAATTTGTTAATTAATAATGGAGTTTATATCCCTACCATTACTATCGTTATCTCCACCACCATTAATATTAGCCCCGGCTTTAACCCCACCAATAACGAAGCCCTATCACGTTAATAATACCGCGGTTGTAACCTAGGTCGCCCCATCTTTCGCTACCTTAAAGGTAGTGAGAAGGGGTCGCTATAAGGCGGTTACGCATCCAGAAACGCTTTCGTTGCAACAACGGTACAGTAGGTGGTTAGTGACTTGGTGGCTTTAATGAAAACAGGAATATACCAGCTTTTACACTTAATTATTGTTATTTATTAATATCAAACACTTTTAAGTAAAATCAACGAATATATTGGGGCTTATATACATATAATAAACGTATTTAATATCTAATTTTCCCCGATTAATATAAATTTCGTTATTGGCTTTAACAAATAAAAACCATATATAATCCGTAAAACGTTGTTTGCTATTGGTCGAGATAAGGTAACTAGAGGCTGCATAAGTCGGGAAGGAAAAGGAGAGGTGGTAAAAGGAGGTAAGGGGTCGGTTAAGGCGTGTTTAGCGCTGTGTAAGACTACGAGCTCCCGTACGCAAACTCGTACGCATCAGTTTTTAAAATATAAAACTTTTTATCTACAAAATAAAGCTATTGTTTTTATTAATATGAAAACTATAATTGAAGTGTAAGGATACATAAAGGTATATAAATGTATTTATCAGTTTAGGTTACAATTTCTCGTTATATAAGGGAGGGTTTAGAGGTAAAGGTTGTGTTGATAAAATTTTATTTTTATTTGTTTTAAGGAACGTAATATATAGGTTACTATATATATAAAAGGGTTCCCTAATAATAATAACGACTATATTATACCTTACAATACGTATGTACCACTTTTATGCGTTTTATTTACGCCTTTTATACAAGTTACTTTTGTGCATTTTACTTTATAAAGCCCTTACTCCTAAGGATCTCTACAGTCGACGTAAGTAAACATCGAGCGGAACCTAAAATAACCGCGTTTTACAGCCCGATTAAGGTTACGATTTACACGCTTATAGGTCTCTAAACTATAGATCACACTAAGGTTTTAATTGAAAAAATAACATAGTGTCTTAAAAACCTATATTAATATCCCTTCCACCGGTATCTGTAGGATTATTTCATAACAACTAATATAATACTTTGCAGTTAGTATAACCTATTTATGATGAAATACACAAAAAATATAAATCGGTTATTTTGTACACTTATATAGGGTGATACATACATAAGGACTGGAATATTACAGTATACTTTGGGAAGGCACGTGTCCTTGCCTTCTTGATACAAGTCTTAGCTCCGCTAAGCTTCGCTTCTAGTTCTAATTTATTCCTCTTCTATCATCAAAATACCACGCTGTTTCAATATTACGTTATCGCCCTACACACGTACCAAAAATGAATAACTGTAAGAAAAAGAGCTGAAAAACACCAAATATTGCTTTTTACTAGTTTGAATAAGACGAAACGGAAGGAATAGGGTTTCTAGTTCTTCCCCGTAAGAACAAAATTAATAAAGCCTCCTATTGAAACCTTCCCTTTCTTTTTTCGCTCTTTAACTCTACGATTATCAACCTCTTCCCCCTCTTTTCTTCTCTTTATCGCCGCTATCTCGCCGCTATTGTCACATCCTCTCTGCAGCCGCCGCCGTTATCTTATTGTCTCCGTTCTCGTCGTTTCCATTGCCGTTCTCGCTCTCGCCGTTGTTTTCCTCGCCGCCGCCGTTGCCAATCTAGTCGTTGCTATCGCCGCCGTTATTTACTGCTATTTTACCAACAATTCTCTATAAGCAAACGAGAGATACGTGTTTTAGGCCTGAATCTCCCATTAATAACTCCTTGCTATACGTGCGGAAAACTCGATAAGCCAACTACTCCCTTAATAATTGCCCCTTAACCCTTAAAAAAGGAAATATTTACATCTACCGTCTTTTCTACATTTATTTTTCTCTCTTTTATACCTATTAGTTCCTTCCAGATACTTTAAACGTTAGTGTATTTTTCAACGGCTTGCTTCTATACGTCTCCCCAAATAAAAATTATAAATTTTATACTTAATTCAATTAACTATCTATAAAAAATGACTTTTATGGATAACGGAAATACTGAACTTAACAACCTTTAAGAAGTGATTAATATAAGCTTTGAATAATAGATTATAAATAATTATACAATTATAGAACGCTGCTTTAACACCTTTAGTTGTAACCATAAACATTTTTTTTGCTGAAACAATAAACCTTTTCGTAATCTTAAATATCCGGTTAACAAATAAAAACACTTTTATCAAAACCCTAATCTAAATACGCTATCCACTTAATCATTAGGTAATGATAACTCTTATCGCTCAAAAAGTACATAAATAATGGTATACAACCCCAAATATCTAGATTCGTTTAATATAAAAATAGTTACTGTAGGTAAAAATATTATCTTTATAAACGTTTGGAGTTTCTATACTCACTTCGAAATTTTTACGAAGGTTAATCCGGATATCAAAGTTTATATAGTTTCCAGATATGATACTTTACTTTCAAAGTCAATAATATTTTGGTGGAATATGGAATTTCATTACGAGAAATGCATGAATTTTATCAATGAAGGTTTCGAAGCCGTTATCAATAATTTTACCAATCGCTTCTAAATAAACCAAAGCTACGATACAAAAAGATTCCGTAAATTAACATTTACCTTAAATTTTTTTATAAAAAACATATTTAGACTCCGTAAATATATTTAAACCAAGCTAAATTATATACTAGTTACAAATACTTTCGACAGAACAAATAAACCCCAATTTAAAATTATCATTAATACTTACACCTTCGTCAACCAAGCCATAAAGAAACCTATAGCTTCCTAATCTCAAGTAATCTTCATAAAAATATATAATCAAAATTTAAAAAATGAAACCCAGTTTATTAACAACTATGGATCATCAGTAACATTTATATAGATTTGTTATTAAAACTGGACGTGAAAAGTACGATTTGCGTATATTTCAAACACAAAATATGAAAATTTAAATACAAAAATAAAGAGAGTTGTTGGAATAGCAGTCAAATGCAGCACAGCTAAGTCAAGTTTACTAGCAGTAAAGTTGATTATACGTACTACAAATTAGCTGCAGTTTGTGGGATCTAAATACACTACACTGCAAGTGCAGTTAAGTACGTATCCACTTCGGAGTAGGGCACAGGCCAAAGCGTTTTTCTATAAAAATTAGTGTGTAGACCAGCTAACACTCTACCAAACTTAAGACCTACAACTCAGACTTCACAACATCAACGCAGTACCAGTTACTTCGACCACAATAATTCAAATCGACTACGTTACAATGATAAAAGGCCTACTAACACTGATCAGTACTTATTAAGTTAAGCACATATTAGCCAAGTAAAAAAAAGGCTGTTTTTCGATTACGCTCTACGTTAAACAAGGGCTAAGGATAGAGGAAAGGTTCTTACGAAGCGCCCTTATAGTATTGTGTCAGCTATCTCGGCAATACTTAGGGAAGGTTTCTTGATTATATTAGCTATCGCGGTAATTTCAAAAGTAGGCTTCGGTATCGTTATTAAAAACTCCAAGAAATTTTCATTAATCCTTTTTAAAGACGTTAAGATTAATCGCCTAAAAGTCTTAAAGATTAGTAAGCCGACAAGTTAGCAAACGGATAAGTTAGTACTATTACAGGTACTACTACTACAAATCGCAAAAAACGACTAAATCCCATAACCTTTTACTTATACCAACTTTAATGGCAAACCTACAACCGACTACTCTACACTACTATTTTTCCTTTTACACTTTTTATTCTTTGTAATAAAAGCTTTAAAACATGCCGGAATTAACACAGTTAATAACTCCGACCGTAAAAAGACAATCAAAAACATCGGTATTATATTCGTTTAGCACTACGACAAAAACCTCTTGTTTACGGACCATATTGAAAAATCCTTAATTGAGTACCTCACCAACGTTATTAGTTCTTAAATTCTTAATTTAGACCCCACCGGAACCGTTTAAGTCCCAAAAACGTTTAAGTACTTTTAAAATTGCTTCAAAAATGGAACCTCAACATATGGACGATAGCAAAGAAACACGTCAAACTTAGGCTAAAAACTAAGCTCACCGATCCATATATTGAACTCTTATCGACGAAAGGAAAAAAGGGCAATCCGGATAATATATTCTATGAGTATGCTACAGACAAAACCCCTTAATACATTTTAAAATCAAAGGGGCAAGGCATTACTAACGATAACATTACGTAACGCCCTTATATACGTTGGTAAAAACCTACAGAAACCCAGATAAGTTTTTTGAACCCTTTTATATACGATTGATGGCTAAATACTCCTAGCCGTAAAGAATTGATTGACCTATACGCCTTCATCTCTAAGTTTACCAGTTAATTAAGTAGGAACCTTAGCATATACCTTAATACTAAAAAAATTATTACTAAGTCCTTTGCAGCGAAAACCTCCAAGTCCCTTTCCCTCAAGTTCCTTAATAAGTTATTATGACCCAAGAACATCGGAGGGTCAGAAAACAGGCCTGTATGGGGCTAAGCCACTAAGAACCTGATGTCTAACACATCAGGTAGGGATATCTCTTATGTCAGCAACCTTAGGGTTAGGGTTACGCACTAAGGGTCATTGAGATCATATTTCGATCCAACATGATCCAGCACTGAAGGCGTATGAAAGATTAAAGATATAAGGACACGGTCAGTACCATATAGATAGTATTTCCTTCATAGCTCTTCAGTTGTCAATCTAAGTATTCAGTCTCAGTATATTCTAAATAGCCTCACGGCTTTTAATCATTACTTGCACGGTTGCGATATTGTTCATTCAGCACCTCTGCTACCTTCTTGATAACATAAACCCTCTGACACCTTCTATATACTCACCGGTATTTAGTGTGATCATTACATAAGTCCAGTTTTAACAACCTAATTAAGGAAGGATTGGCTTTACACGCTATCTTACTATAAGCACGACCAATGGCTTTTTCCCCCTAAATTCCGCTCAAGGTAACTATTCCACTCATTAGTACCAATAACCTTAGCACCTTTTCCGAAACTGTTCGAGGGATTAAAAGGGTCCTTACGACCAATACATTACCCTTCCCACTCGATGTATACCCATAACAGATACGGATCACGCGGCGATTATTACATTTGTTAAAATCTAGGTGGTGAAGAAGAAATATAACGGTAAGCCGTAAAACTTCCTCAATGTTAATTTAAGCCCGTTATTTAACATCTAATGTCAAAAAAGATTAAATTTCCAGGTTTTCACTCGTTATTTCCCAGTATCCTTACCAGCTAAGCCAAGGATTACTACCTCTAGTACCTAACGAATTATACCGACTTCCGTGAAATTTAAAATAATTTAAAAGGTCACTTCGGGTACAATATTAATTTTTTTTACCAAATATCGTCCCGATCGAAACATTATGAAATAGTTTTCTTTACTAAATCACAAAAGAAAATTGAAAAATGAAATTAACCTTGTTAACCAAATACCTAACAGGCTAATACTTTGTTAATAAGGAATAGAAAACATAAAAGTTGGTAAAAACACCTTATAATAACAGGTTTGGTAAGCCTTTATAAGTTATGAAGAGCTCGAATACACCTTATAATACTTTAATACCACTTATAAAAGGTATTTTAGCCAATTACGTTCCTTATAAACGGCTGTGACAACTCTAGTTTTCGACTCAACTAATATATACCTTTAAGCCCCTAAATTTAAAAACGATGAAGAAAATCCCTCCCATACATATTACATCGACTATACGTACGGAAGTGCCGGCTAATACGGCTAACGGAAGACCCGAACCTGAGAACATGATTAAGTTACCTACGAAAAATGGTATTCCTTTTTTAAAAGTTTTTAAGTCGACGAGGAAAATTTACTTTGAACGTTGAAAAATAATAGATTTGCGGCAAATAGGGCTGTGAATTAACAAATCACACTGTGGCCAAACGTAAATTGAAACAAGTAATATATTATATATAATTCTTATTTATTTTTAATTGGGATTATTTTGAATAAGTTATAAATTTTAAAAAGAAAGAGGTTGAAGATGAGGAAAACAAATCTAAGGCCATTAGTCAATACGAAAATATTAGCACTGGCAATAGCCCGAAAATAACTTAATGACTCGCCGATTACGTCTTTTTGTACCGCCTTATAGATAAAGACTTTTACTGCCAACATAACGATAAAGATTCTGGCTATATATACATTTTTACTATTTAGTATCGATACGAAAAATAGGTCTTATAAGGGATTATGCCGGATACTGGGGGGGTAAGGTATTTAATAGAAGGCTATTCTTGATACGTTACGTTATAAAGGAATATTAATATTATTATGAAATTCAACTACACGGATGTTAACAAAGTCAAAGTCGGTTTGAGCCTTAGAAAAAGACAATCTTTATTAAAATAGACGACGGTTGAAACTATTATTAGCCTTATAATTTTGCATATTTTAAAATCCCCTATCCTGTGCCTCCTTCATCCTAAAGATATAAATAACCTCAGCTTTCACGTTACCTTTTAGATTGACAAGCTAATATAAGTTAAAGCTTGTAAAAGGTTTTCATCTGACATTAAATAAAGATACCTTTAATTTTACCTTTAAGGGCTAAAGATAATAGTATTCAACCTAACTGAAGTATAACTTCGTTAATTACATCGTAGGTTTAATCATACAGCGACTAATAACCTTTATAAGATCTTAAATACAAACATCCACGAAAATATGGACTTATTAACCCTAAAGGTAATTAAAAGGATTTATTATCACTGTTAAATACACTTACAAGCCCCTCTAAAGTTTAAGTTTACTTTAAAATAAAATTAAAACTTTAACTCGAAAGTCTTCGTAAATATATTTTACTTGGATGGCAAACTAATATAACACGTTTCAAACTCTACCATAGATTTTGACGGTGTTTTGTTCCTTAAAACCATTACAATAAGGGAAATATAAGAGGCATTATGTGCTTTGTAGATTAATAAGTACCTTGGGTCACCAAACGTGCTAGTTTATAATGCCAGTACTAGCTTTACTATAATAAAGTTTTAAGTTAATATTAAGTCAATAGGAATCAAATAGAAACACGTTTTAGTGAAAATTTACTAAGGTATTAGTAAGGTTAAAAACATACACTTTCCTATGAAGGGCCTACACTATTCTTACATTAAAAATCGAAAGCTTTACAAACTAGGAACTACAGCTTTAAATAACGGTAAAGGGCCTTAACTATACTATCAACCCTAACTAACCTATACCAACTTTACTAATGTTTCAAGCCTACCCAAATATAACAATTAAGTCGCCACCATCGCTAAATACCCAAAAGCGTATTGTAATATATAATAAACTCATAAAGGAACTAATAAAAGAATCGATACACCATTAGATTAACGATATTCTTAATACTAGAAACGAAATATTAATAACATATATATTATCCTTTTCCCTTTAAAGTAGAGTTCTTACATGGCGCGATCGAGGTAAATAAGATAAACCATAAAAGATTTTCAATAATACTAACTTAAAAGTAATAGTTCAAATTACTAACGGTTTTATAACTTTTCAAATTATATAGGTTAAGCCATATAAAAGACCCCTTAAGTTTAATAAGAATCCAGACGTCGATAACCTCCAATTCGAATGAAATACCTAATATAACCCTCTCGAGCCGATCGTTAATAAGCCGATGAAACGTCGACGGTATGAAAAACCACCGAAGAGGAGAATACATACTAAAAAGAAGGACGAAAGTAAAGACTATAAACTAGGCAAGGTATATATAACGTTATAGGTATTTCCAAAAAAAAAAAAGTCTAACGGAAAGCTTACTGTGGATATTATTATATATCACTATAGTTAGTGTATTTAAATGGCAGTGTACCACGGTGCAACGTGCACTCTTGCAGCGTGCATGATAACGTAACACGCTGTAGACTGCACTTTCAGAGTGCATCATACGTGGAGCAGTCTAGAAGGGGCATTCTAGAGTGGTACGCTCTGTGTGAGAGCTTATGAGCTCTCACCTGAAGCGTGCACTCTATGGAATGCTTCTTCTTAACCTATTATCTATCTTTACTACAATATCAATCTTACTCTTCATTTACATTTACGTGAATAGAGAACTTACTGACACTGATTAGTAGCTTATTAAGTCGACTATAAACAGCCAAGGAAAAAAGAGATTAACCGGAGTTAAATACCTATAGCTGGATGCTATAGCAGTCCCAACTGTTTATGCTTTACTACTATACCTTACAAAAACCATACGCGAGTGTGGAATTACGCGGGAGCGCCGTTGAAACCCAAAGCGTAACAAGACTATTGTAATGATCACACTAAATACCCGTGAGTAAATAGAAGGTGTCAGGGGGTTTATATTAGCAGTAAGGTAGCAGAGGAAACAAAGGTGCAATATCAGAAGATGTTTGTTCGTGCTGTAGAATGATCACTAGCCGTTAGGCTATTCAGGTATGTAGACTGAATACTTAGATTGACAACTGAAGAGCTATGAAGGAAATATTATCTATGTAGTGCTGACCGTGTCCTTATATCCTATGGCCTTCATACCATCTTCAGTACTGAGGCTCACCAGTGCTCACTGAGGCTCAGTGAGAACTTGTGATCTCGATAACCCTAACCCTGGAGGGTTGCCTAGTCTGGTGCTGACAAAGAGATGTTCCCTGCCTGATGTATTGGACTTCAGGCTCTCGGTAGCTCAGCTGCATGCTGGCATGTTTCCTGACCCGCCAACGTGCTTGGGTCATAACAACTATAAGATACAGAGTAACTTTAAGAAGAATCACTTTTAATACAATATCATTAACCAATTATTGCCATATTTACTAAAAATTTCCGTACGTTAACAGTTAATTTTTTTTTGAAATTTTGAACGCATTTAGACACCTTTAAAAGAGCGTCCTATCATATATTAGGCTATGTAAGCTAAAACCACCAAGTTTCAAAACCTTTCGTTAGGACCAACCCGACCTATATACAGTATTCAAACCGCTTAGGAAATCGAAAAGCGGCTACAAATATAACATCTACCTCGCTCGTTATATTTAAAAGCGGTTACGAACATAACACTCACACTGCTTACAACTACTAGGAGCGGCTGTAACACGATAATTTGGAACGTTTACCAAATACGAACCAAGAGCTATACACCGGATTACACAACACCCCCCTCCCCCCACACCCATATTTCCTTTCCCTTTCCAAGTTTGCCCTATCCGCCTCCCTACGTTCGCCTTATACCGTGTATTTTAAGTTTAGTACTTGACATGTTTCAATTTCCCTAACCTCTTGGCTGGTGTAGCGTTATCAAGCACTTATAAAACTAATTTAAGATGTCTAACTAGGTTGTAGCTACGCTTTATTTACGTATTTTTTAAATTTTATATGTATTAGTAAGCATTTAACACCTTATTTCTCTTGAATTTACGTATTTGTACGATTTTCTTTAAGTTACTACCGCATCCAAATTTAGCCACGACGCGAAACCACCAATTTGCGCTGCTCCAAGAATTACAGATACATATAGATTACCCACTATAAACACACGATAGCCCCACTAGTAACGGATTTGGTAAAAGCCAACGAATGTATAAAGTACCTATTTAAACACATGTCGTTTCGCAACAACATTCTAAAGTATTTGGATCTTAACTTATAGGATAATAAAATCGAGGTATTAGTAAAGAATTTAGACCCTTATACAACGAACAAGTATATTATCAACATGATATTTAACTATTATAGCGGCGAAATTAAAGGACGCGACTTGTTCGACGATTTCAGAGAGGATTTTATGGACTGGATGTCGGACATATGGCGTATAGTAGATGGTATGATTTTCAAAATACTGCGAGAACAACTACGAAGCAAAGGTATCAATACGACCGGTAAAAATAACAGAATTATTAAAAAAATCCCTGATAGTAACGGCTCAACTTATACAAATGCCAAAATGGATAGATAATAAGGTAATAAAAGGGAACTTTGTAGAGGGGTACTGATTAAGGAAACGCTAAGAACGCCTACTTGAAATGACGGATCGGGAACGAAAACAGAAAAAAGAAAGGTCTGGATACGCAGTCAGATCCATAACCTTAAGGAAAGAAAGAATAGGAAGGTTTAAAAACGTAATTCGGGCCGCGATCTTAAGAGAAGGAAGGTTTGGATACGTAATCACAGCTGCGACCTCAAAATAAAGAAAGTCTGAATACGTAATCTGGGCCACGACCTTAAGAGAAGGAAAGTTTAGATACGAAATACGGGCCGCGACTTTAAGAAAACAACATTCTAAATGTATAATTCAAATTGTATCATTAAAATAAAAACGGTCTAAATATACAATCCAGGCCACACCATTAAAAAAAAAAAGGGTCTTAATATACAGTCTAAGCCGCACTATCAAGAAAATAATGGTCTAAATGTATAATCCAGGCTGTACTATTAAAAAAAGAACAGTCTAAATGTACAGTTCAGGCCATAACATAAAGAGGAGGAATAACCAGATACACTATACGCAGCTAGATCATAATGAAGGGACGGGTCGCGATAGTACTTCGGAACGCGACTTAAAGAACTAAAGAATAACGAGCGCTTTACATATCGCATTGGAAACGTCTTTTACAGCTACAAATAACTTAAAGGCGTTCTTGTTACCATAAAACGTTCCAAAGTTTGTATCAAACCCGCTTCTACGATAGCAGGCAACTCAAAGGTACATTACGTAACTTAATCCACGACAATACTATTTTATTAAGCAAAAGAAATATGGAAAAAAGAAAGAAGTTTTGCCTGGAACGATGGCATACACTACTGTTATTATTAGTAATATACACTACTATCATTACCAATTCGAAACAAACTACAGATATACTGTTACTACTAGATTATAGATACAAACCGTACCATGGTTATATTGTTACTGTTGGATTATGAATACGAAGCGTACAAAAAGAGAAGAAAACATTGTTTGTGTGGATATTATTATATATCACTATAGTTAGTATATTTAGGTGGCACTGCACCACGCTTCAACTTACACTCCTGAAGCATGCACAATAACGTGATATGCTGAAGATTGCACTTTCAGAGTGCATCATGCTTGGAGCGGTCTAGAAGGGGTGTTCCAGAGTGGTATGCTCTGGGTGAGAGCTTATAAGATCTCATCTGAGGCATACACTCTCTGGAATACTTCTTCCTAACCTATCATCTATCTTTACTACAATATCAATCTTACTCTTCATTTACATTCACGTGAATAGAGACCTTACCAACACTTACCCTTAAGTTACGTACCAAAGATGTTATTAACACACTAGGTAAACCATTTAAAAAATATTAATTAAAGATTAATAGCTTTTTTATAAAATGTTGTATAATGTGTGCTGTTAATGTAATGTTAAAGATAAAATATTACTATTTTTAAAAAGAAGATAATTTACGAATTTAAAGGAAAATTTTCGGACCGGCCGTACGAAATATTACGGTTTATCGTTTAAGGATATGGTCATAAAAGTAAGGATTAAATTTTTACTTAATTGCTCATAATTTAAAAAATTAGCCAACGTTTAATCATCGTAATTGCCATCAATTTTATTGTTAGCGTAAAAGGTTAGTTTACACCTAATAGCCGAGATATTACGTAAGTATACACGTAATCTACTACCTATTTATAGCGGATTATACTATTAAATCTACCGAAAAATCGAAGGGATTAATTTCCGGCCGGTATAGTAATATACTATATTAAGCCCTTAAATTGATTGGATTAGGTAGGCGTATACTGGTTCCTAATATATTAGGCGTATTTTAAAAATGAACTAGGTATAAATACTTTAATGTTTAACGCATACCTATCAATTACGAAATTTAAGGACTTTAGTATCGTAAGTATACAAACTAACAATACCTTTTTCCTCGAACATACAAGGTTTAAGAAGGCAACGTTAGTTAAAGTTATATAATTTTATTTTAAGGAATCTTTAATTCGTATCAATAGTATTAAGGCTGAAAACAGCACTTAGATTAACTTATGTTAAAAAAGGTAATCTATAAGCCTAAAGATTATTAATAAGGTTAATAGTGTAAGATTATAAAGATATTAGAATTAAAGGGCCCGTACGGCTTATATCGCTATATGATATCAACTTGAAGAATCATACGACCGTTCTATTACGATACAAGTACAGAATCTACAGGAAGAAAACTTTAACATATTGAACAAAAGGATTCGGTAATAACTGGATTACGTAGATAGAGAAATTAATATTATTTCTGTAAATTCAACGAAAAAGAAACTAATAATATTTATGGATGGGTTATTTGCTAATAATACTAACCTTATATCACAAATCAGTGTTCTTATAATTTTTGTTCTTGAGGAAAGGTTTAAAGGGAAATTTATAGCTACCGGAAACCTTATATACTAAACATCGAAGTATAAACGTATGACACGAGACGTACTAACTTTGAATGTTAACTTCATAATGACGGCTTTTAAGAAAGGTATAGTAAACAGCTAGAATTTCTTCCAATACCTATAATGTTATATACTGACTTCCGGAGCCTTTACGAATACCTATTAAAGTTAGTCATAACCAATGAAAATTGTCGAATAATAAACAAAATAACTCTAATAAAAGCATACGCCCAGAAAATAGAGAAGTTCCTGTAATTCAACGGTAAAGATAACTCCACCGACACTATAACTAAAGTCACGCCCAATAACGCCCTAGAAAGGTTTGTGGACAGGAATACGTTAACCATACAAATCGAAAACTACGTAAACCGCCCCACACGTAACGTGAAGAAATAAGGTTACCCTAGTAAACTTAAATAATTCCAAGGTAGTGATGTTAATAGCAAAGGAAATAATAGCAATAGTTTGAACTACTGGTAAAAGGTACGCAATTGGTGGCGTATTTAATATCTATAAGTTTATAGCGAAAAACCTATATATGGAGGTTAATGAACGGAGGCCTCGAAGAGGTAAATCAAAAGAGCTATAAGGGGCCATGATTAAATTTAATTTCAGTACAGGTTAATTGAAGTTGATAAGGGTCTGGCTTATTATTGGCTTATGGATTAAGGAGGGATTTCAAAGCTTGCCACTAATTGATGGCAAACTATGCTGGCGTGCAGGCATAAAACAAAAAACCGCCAGTGTTGAAATAGCAGTCAAATACATTATAGCCAAGTCAACTTTATTTACATTAAAGTTAATTATAAATACTGCAAATTAACTGCAGTTTGTGGGATTTGAATACACTATACTACAAGTGCAGTGCAGTACGTAACCACTTCAGAGTCTGTCATAGGCCAAAGCGTTTGGCTATACAAATTCGTGTGCAGACCAACTAGCGGTCTGCCAAACTTAAAACCTATAACTCAAACTTTACGACATCAATACAGCACTAGTTACTTCGACTGCAGTGATTCGAATCGAGTATGTTGCAACGATAAAATGCCTACCAACAAGAGGTATAATAAAAAACCTGGTAAAAGTGGCTATTATATTTGCAACCGGAAGCGTAAGCTTCGCAAGACTCGTAATAAGCCTCGCAAAAAGCGTCACGACGATAATCGCCGTATCAACCGTAAGGTTCGCTACTACAATAGCGATAATTGTCGCGATCACAATCAATACTACAATCGATGGCGTAAACGAGTTCATAATATTGAATCTAATTCTAAAGCTAATTACTGAAATTAAAGAAATATTTAATACTTTTTTATCCTCGACGAATAAGGTAAGCATTATGAATGAAAATATAGGTTTCGTTATTGAAATTATGCCAAGCCGTTAGATATATGTAAGCTATAGATACAAATACGAATTTATCATACGTTTTTTAAATACCAAAAACGGTCTTATAAAATATGTAAATTGTTTTTACAAGTTACAAAACGGAAAATTAGGCAGAAAAACAAAAAAATAACTTTTATCTTAGGTAAAGTCGCCTGCTTTATATAAGATATGTTAAGTATCATAATTAATCTATTTAAAAAACAGAGTAGATATAGCCATAAAAGGCTTTCGTTTCCTTTGAATAAATATTCGTATTACTTTATTGAACTCAAGGTATTCCATTTTTTTTAGTATGGGTATTAGTAATAATATTATAACTAAATTGTAAATTACTGAATATTTTTCCAATTATATTAAAATCATTGTCTAGTTAAACTATTTTTTCTCCGGAGTCATGAAACTGTTAGTAAATCTTACCACTGAGGTTTGTTAATTATTACTAATTTATTACCATAAGTCGGATGTTACGTTTAACATTTTCAAAAAAACGTAAGAATATGGATTATTGATTGTCTTGATGCAGATTCCTTACTTTTCAAAAACTAATTAAAGTTGAAAAAAATTGATGTTTTTAGGTTGAAAATATTATTAATTTTAAAAAAAATCATTTATAAATACCGTTAATGTTTCCAAAAAAGTAACAAATTCAATAATTGGTAAATTACTTATCGAAATTTCCGCCAACGTAATCTTATTAGGACAGACCTTACATCTTTCAATCAAGTACACTAAACTACTTAAAAGATATTCGTTTATATTTACTGTCCAATATCCATATACATTAAATTCTATTGTGGTTTTCACTACACTTTGTCCTATGTAATTTTACAATCCCATTGATACACCAATGATAATCCCTAAATATATACGCCTATATAACAATACAAAATGTTTAAATACTGTTTACAGTTTTACAAACTGAAACAAAACTGTCGAAACGTTCATATAGGTTGCTGGGGTGAGAAATATAGCCTTTAATATTGTTTGATTAAATTACGACGCAATTAATGAACATTATAAGATATTCATTATTATTGGCGAAACCAAAACGCTACTTATAAAATCGAAATTTAAATTGGATATTCACACTACCAAAACAACAAAAACTCTAACACGAAACCCGTTTTTCTTAAAAACTTAAGTTAACCGGAAATTCAATATTTAATTCCTTAATATAATCGCCTATTTAATTAAAGATACGCGAAATATGAATCTAGCAAAGCAATATGACAAACTTTGTTCTATTGAATTACTAGTTTAATTCGAAATGAAGATTCTGAATAAAGTTCTAAAATTTATTACCAAATACAAAGTATACGTTAACTCTATTAAATCATTAAATGCTTATAAACTAGCTAAATTCTACAATAAATTTACTCATATTCAATAAAATTCGAAACTTGTTGGTAAGGCCTTAGATCGTTACAACGTTGTTGATTCGAATCTTAGTCGAATTAGCATTAATATTGAATTGGTCAAGTGGTAGATGTATTATTCTAGGTTTGATAGGCCGCTAGCTAGTCTGCCTAGTAATTTGTATAGTCAATTGTTTGGCTCGTTCCTGATTGTGAAGTTCAGCGTAATGCACTCGACTTACACTCAATGCGGTAATTCTACAAACAATACACTGAATTTAAAATATAGTCAACTTTACTTACAGTAAAGTTGACCTATTGTATTACATGTATTACTATTCCAATACTGGAAGCTTTTTAGTTTGTGCGTATACGCTAGTATAGTTGACTAATCTTTTCCAGTTAGCACTAAATGGTTACCTCGTTAACTTGTCAAGCCCCTGTTAATTCCAATTGACTTTTACACTAAATTGCACCTAATTGTATGTAAATAAACCGCATTCGACCTTAATTGTTTCTTCGTTTCGAGGTCTAAGTTTATTAACTCCTACAAAAAAGTTTTTCGCCATGGGCTTTTTTAGGCCTTTAATTTAGCCATACTAATTAAATAAGTCTTTATCGTTAATTCCCTGGCAATTTTTTAGTCTTCCGGAACAACTCTGGTCTCCGGTACGTGACTTAGGCTTGCCAAGCGGCCTATTAACGTAGTTATCGATACGTATGGTTAGTCTATTGCTGTTTAAAAACCTTTCTAGTGCCTTATTTGGCACTATTTTCGTTATGGTATTTGCGGGATTTTCTTTTCCGTTAATTTATAGGAATTCCTCAATTTCCTTCCTTTCGTAAGATTTATGGAGTATCATTACGTCGATTATTAGGCGTTTTTTGCTGGTGGTTCCGAACTTCGAAAGGTATTCGAAAAGGCTTCTTAAATCGGTACAAATTACTACCAGGATAGGAGGAATATTTATCTGCCTTGTAATTAAGTTAAGAGTTTTCCATAATGTTATACCTAAGTTAAATCCCACTATTCTACCGTAGACCTCCGAAGTTAATACGCTTCCTGTAATCCTTTTGTACTTAACGAAAGTTTAGTTGATGAGGCTACCGATAATACTAAATTGGTTTTCCCGCCTGTTTTCGTTGACGAGGGTTATTAGACAGCCGATTTTTAAAGACAAGTCGGTGTTATTTATACAGGATCCGTTTGTAAAAAATATTAACTTAGCCTTCCATAAGTCGATCAAAACCATATTAATCCTTCGATCCAAGTTTCGCATCTGCTATTAGAGCCTTTCATTTAGCCGTTTAAAGTCTTTATTTATCGGGTTTTGTACTTATACCGCGATAAAAAGGTCGTAAAAAGCTTTTGATTGGTATAATGTATCAATATAGCTGCCCTAAATACATTATTCTAAGTACTGTTAAGCCTTAACCACATTAATCCTATCTATTATAGCTTAAATAATTCTCTGGGCCTTTTAGCAAAAGCTAAGGCTAATATTAACACTAAGCATTCTGATTAACTATTTATTAAAGTTAAGTTAGATACCCTCCGTTAATGTCGTCACCGACTTTCAGTTTTAAACTTGGAGTACTTAATCGCCTAATATTTCAATATTATAAATCTAACCATTCCAACGAAAATGGTATTGCTAGCCGTGATTTAAAGTACGATTAATAAGTTGGAAATTAATAAAATCCTGTTTTGACCAATCCATATAGTATCTTAATACATTGTATTACCGTTTCTAAAGGATAGATGACATGTAGTGTTTATGGTAGTTTCAATAGTACGATCCACTATAAATTCGTTACTAATTACGTGTAAGCCTAAGTTATATTACAACTATTAAACGTAAATTTACTTTTAATTCTAGCTAATGAACTTACTGCTAAAATAATTATCAATCGTTAACGAATTTCCTAAATTATTAACGATTACGTAAATATCCAGTCTTTATCTTGATCGCCGTAATGTTAAGCGATTAAGCGTGACTTTTTTTACAGCTACCCCGTAGTCCTATCTTTAACTCTGTAAATAATCTTTACTTTAAAAATCGTGACGTTTGGATTTTAAAGGTTAAAATCGATTTTCGATACGGATTATATTACCTTTCGAGTTAATAGGCGGTCAATTTAGACTTTGTTACTTTCTTCAAATGGTTAGCCGGAGGTTTTAATAATCCCTTACATTCGGAGATTTAATGCTAAGTTTTCGTTATCTTTTTCTTTCCTACTTACCCAAGTAGTATTATAAATACGTTTAGGTGTGTATTTCTCCTTTTTAAAGTTCCTTTTCTTTGGGAATCGTCTGCGTTGGCGACGTTTTATCGGTTTATCGATAACGGATGAAGAAGGTTAGTATTAGCTTAGTAGCTTGGCTTAAGAGTTTTTATCATTAGTAACCCTAATATAAGATTTAACCTAAGTTATTCGAAAAAATATAAGGCCTTTATCAATTTTAACAACTACTTTGGAGTTCGCGATATTTAATATTTTGTACGGGCCTTTTTATTTCCCTGGCTCCCGCCATACAAGAACTTTACTTTGTAATGGCAAAGTAAGTACGTCGATTGTTAAGGGGACATTCCTTATGTTAAAGGTATTATTAATCTGACGGCGTGCCGATTCTCTTTGTAGTTCCCTTAGGGCTTTGCCGTAAGCCGTAATACGTTTTTGAGTACTTTTTAATAGCGGAGATTTAATTGTTTGGCGAAGGTATGCTTTAAAAACTAATAGCGTTGGTACTAAGTGTCATGACCCAGACAGCGGTTAGGTCAGGAAAACAGGCCAGCAAGGAAACTACGCCACTGAGACGCCTGAAGTCTAACACATCAGGCGGGGAACATCTCTTATGTCAGCAGACCCAGGGTTAGGGTTAATGCCAAGGATATGTTGGATATGTTGGATATGAGGTTATCCAAGCTATCCAAGGACATGCCAAGGATATGTCGGATATGTTGGATCGGAGGTTATCCAAGCTATCCACATTATACAGTACTGAAAACGTATGAAGGATTGAGGATATAAGGACACGGTCAGCACCACACAGATAGTATTTCCTTCATAGCTCTTCAGTTGTCAATCTAAGTATTCAGTCTACCCTGAATAGCCTCACGGCTTCTGATCATCACTCGCACGAACACAGTCTTGATATTGCACCTTTTGTTACCTCTGCTACCTTACTGCTAACATAAACCCTCTGACATCTTCTATATACTCACGGGTATTTAGTGTGATCATTACACTAAGACATTAGGGCCTATAATGTCGTTTGGGCCTTTTACTGCTATTTATAAATATGCCTCCGAATTCATAAAAATTTAAATTTCCAACGTAAGTATATTATACGTTCGGCAAAGTAGGGCGTATATTCTTTTAATCTTCTTAATGCTTCAATAGGCTTTTACAGGTACCTATTTGTATTAAATACTCATTATTTTGGAATTTCTTTTTAAATTCCGCTGTTGCAAAGTTGGTATTAATATCGTAAACAACGATGTTAGGTAGACCTAGGTACTTATTAATCCATAGGATCTCTTCAGCGTTTCCCACATATCCTTTACCGAAAAGAACTTTAGAAATTGAGCCTTGTAAAAGGAAGTTTCGAAATTAAGGACATAAAGAATAAGCTTGTTGTTTTAGTAAAATATATTGATAAAAATCTTGTAATTAAAATCCTTATCGTCTTTTAATGTAGATTTAAATTTTTGGAAAGCTTAGGTATTCATTTGGCAGTGGTAACAGAGTTTTTCAATAGTTTTTAAGGAAAAATATTTCATATTTTTATACCCTGCGGATTTAAGTATTTTTATATCTTGTTAACGGTTGGGGAGTTGAAATGCCAGTATAGTCAATGTATTTCCGGCTTCGTTAGGTGTAGCATTATTGCTTCCGTGCCTTAAATATGAAACTATAGGTACCTTTACTTAAAGGTGAGGGGAAATTTCCAACTGTTTTTAACGAGTTTGTCTACGTTAACGTCTACGTTAACGCCAAGGATCTTTATATCCTCCAAGTAAAGTGGGAAAGAAGCAAGTGACTTAAGGATATGGAACGTAATTGCTTTTACAACAGTTTAAATTACTATTGTTTTTAGTAACTATAGTTGTTACCCTGATTTAAAGCTAAATTTAGCCTTATTAGTATTATAATAGTCGATTTTATTAGTTATAGTACTTTTCCTTCATAATGTTATTTACTACGAATTACTTCATGTTAAGTACCTCATTACCCCTATATTTGGTATAATACCTTAAAACGTGTGGTCTGCATAAAGATCAAGAAGGTTAAAAACGTATAAGGGGTTAGGGATTGAGTTATGGTAAAGGTAAGAGTCTTTACCACCTAAACAGTATAGAAAGGCATGGTCGGCTATTTATTAGGTTTTATTAAAAATAGTATCTTTATACTACTTGATCTGTTTAGGGCTATTATCGCTGTTAATTAGCTTATTGCTCTTAAAGTTTACGATTTAATTCAAGTAGTTCTATTTAGAAGTAGTAAGGTATTGGATATAGTATATTACCTTTTTGTTTTTTAGCTTGGCTGGGGGTGTCGAGTTAATTAACTAGATTTGTTACAAATCCAACATTTTTTGTCACTATTACAACGATAGTGTTTGCAGTTAACAGGTCCGCCTAAATCTTAGCCTTATTAGCGTTAGTATAGTTGTTGTCTTCAGTTTGTGGCCAGTAAGCTAGACCTCAAACGTTAAGGGCGCCCGTAGCCGTATTTGCGGTCAACGTAATTAACTACCGTAAGGTCTTTTTTATCTACGTTAGGGAAGTTGCCGGTTTGGGGGTCCATACTAAGCGAGTTTAGTATACGTATTATTATAGTGGTAAGCAAGGAACACAACTAGTTAAAAAAAGTTTTCGTAGGTGCTATTTAGGCGTTTTAAGACGTATTCAAATTCGCTAACGTTTATAACTGCTGCCCGTACCTGTTTACGAAATATGGCTTCGCTAGTATAGGCTTTCCCTATTTTGTTTTTGATATAATATTAACTTATCGATTATCTGGTTAAGAATATTTATCGGTGTTTCCTCTTCATCTTTTTTAAATAATATCGTTATCTACTTCGTAGTAACCCAATTTGTATAATATTGCGTAAAGTGGACATCGTATTCAAAATAACCCTTTATGCTGTTATAGATCTCGCTAAATGTGGTAGCTTGGATAAGGATGGTTAAGTAGTGGTTTTTAGAGTGCTTTGTAAGGATCTCAATAAATAGTACGTGAAAACCTAAATATAAAACTTCTATTTACTTTAAAATGTTTAGAAAATGCATTATTTTGGTGTCGAAGAGGTTGTAGGACTTCCTGTTATACTTTTTTACGTTGTTCCAAATTTTGGCCAAATCCGTAAAAAGTTGGAAATTAATATTAACTATTTTAACAGGTTTTAGGAGTAGTTCTCGATAGTTATCCCGGTTTTAATTGGTGTTTTCTAGTAGTTTAAGCTTTGGAGCTTTCTAGGTATGATATTAAGGATAATTGTCAGTCGCCTAGCCCTAGGGATAAAGTCCTAGGGTAGAACCTATAGTAGGTTTTCTTGTGTAGATAAACCTAAATGGAGAAGGTTTTTAAGGGGTTTATCGATTGAATTACTGGGGGAGGTAGGTACCTAAAGGGTTTGGTAAACTTAACTATTTTGCTTAATTGACTAGTATGAAGTACCAACGTTAATACCTCTGGCCGCGTTGGCGGCCCTTGCTTTACGCGCTCTGTCACCGCTAAAAACATACTCCGCGTTATCACGTAGGGGTGTTGGACTACCGAGTAGGTTAATAGGTTCCTTATTACCAATGTGTAAAAAGGCTTAACTTAGTTAAGGGTAAATGAGGGGTCTCCTAGATCGTGTATAGAGGCATTAAGGTTTTTTAATATCCTTTCTCTTATGCCATAGGTTTTGAGGGCATTTTTCAATTTAAGCCAACTTAAAAAGGGTTTCCACTAATTTAGTAAAACTTTCCTTTAGCACGTAAATCCCTCGGCGTTTAAGTTTAGCTTTTAATTTGGACTTGACGGTTTTTTAAATTGCCTTTTACATGTTAATAATCCAGTCGTCAAAAAACTCGCAATACTTACTAAAAACGCGGTTAAGGTTTTCTCCGCCGTTATGTTTCAAGATAAAGAAGCCGACGAAGTTAGTTAAATACTTTTCAGTTGAGTCTTTATCGACGTCGTATCTTCAAAGGTCGTGGTTATAATAATTAGTGAAAAGGCAACCGAGGGTCTTAATTGCTTTTTTACTGGAAGGGTCGGTAATAGCTTTAAAGTACGCGCTAAAGTTAGTCATCTTAACTTTCTTACTTGTATAGAACGTATAGAACTCGTTGGGCGAGGGACTTGGTAATCTTTGGGCGTAAAGACTTAGTGTTTTGGTGTAAAGTCGCGTAGAAATTTGGCGACTTGATGTTGGGTCGCGTAGCGTAGCTTTTTTAGCACGACTTGACGATTTTTGGTATTTTCGATTAAGACAGCGATCGTAGCGATTAAATTAATATGGGGGAAATGAAAAAAGTGCAGTAGGGGTAAAGGTTTGGTGTAAAGGGTAAGGTTGAAGGTTTTTTGTTGTGGTTATTTGGCCGTGTGACTTAGTCGTTTTTGTAGTAATAGCACCCGTAGTAGTACTAACTTAGCCGTTTGCCAACTTACCGAACTTTGAGATTTTTGACGGTTAATCTCAACGTCTTTAAGAAAGATTTAGTAAATATTTTTTAGTGTTTTCAATAATGATACCGTCGTTACCTCTAAGCTTCCGTAAAAACCGATGCAACTTAAAAGTCTTCTCTACTTATTTCCGTTAAAACCGACACAATAGTAAAGGCCTTTCGCAAAATTCTTTCCTCTACCCTGCCCGTCGTTTAACATAAAGCGTAACTGTAATGTATCCTTTTCCTCTACTTAGCTAATCGGTACTTAAAGCACTGATTAGTGTTAGTAGGGCCTTGGATTGTTACAACGTTGTTAATTTGAATCTTAGTCTAAGTAACAGTAGTATTGCATTAGTCAAGTGGTTTATGAATTGTTTTAGGTTTGGCGAACTGCTAGCCGGTCCTCACAGTAATTTGTATGGCCAATTGCTTGGTCTGTGCCCTAGTGTCAAGTTCAGCATACTGCACTCGACTTACATCCAATGCAGTAAATCCACAAACAATACACTTAACTTGCAGTACAGTCAACTTTATTATAAGTAAAGTTGACCTGTTGCACTCAATGTACTACTATTCAAACAAAACTTGTTACTTTACTCATTAACCTGAACATAAATATACCATGAACATAATATTAGTAAAAGATAAAATTGAACCATTATCGTTACCCAATTATATGTTTAAATAAAACTTTTTTGAATTAATGATTTAATAACACATACGTATAAAACCATAAAAAATATATTAACAACATATCCTAATTTATTTACTGGTTTTTTTTATATAGAGGAAATTATACGGTATTAAAAAGAGAGATTTTATAGTTAACTTCAAACCTTTTATCAAGTATACAATATCCTACAATTACACTTTACCTTTTTAGATAAACGTTATTAACTTTTTGAAAAGCATTAAATATATTTGTGTAGTAAATATTTCTGAATTCTTTCAACTTCCTATATATTTTGAATTTAATAATTATTTTACCATTAGAAGTTACCGGGGTTGCGAACGTAACAAAGTTACCCTTATTAAATTTGAAAACTTATTAACGTTTACTAAAAGGTAAATAAATACCACTCTTAAGCTTTACCGTGTATTCTGCCGAGAATTTATATATTGTTGGTAGGGCCTTAGATCTGTGCAACGTAGTCGATTCGATTGGTCGAAGTAATAGTAGTATTGCATTAATCAAGTGGTAGATGTATTGTTCTAGGTTTGGAAGACCGCTAGCTGGTTTGCACTGTAATTTGTATGGTCAACTGCTTGGCCCGTGCCTTAGAGTAAAGTTTATCGTACTGCACTCGACTTATACCCAATGCAGTAAGTCTTCATAAAGCAATACTAAATTTTCAGTTCAGTATAGTTAACTTTACTGCCAGTAAAGTTGACCTACTGTACTGTATGTAATACTATTACTACATTGGCGGCTTTTTAGTTTGTGCGCGTACGCCAGTGTGGCTGTCTAATTTTTCCCGGTTACTATTAAATTGCCCCCTTGTCAATTAGTTGGACCTCTATCAATTACAGTTGACTTCTATACTGAATTGCACCCAATTGTATGCAAATTAACCCCATTTGACATTAATTTCTCCATTGCCCCGAGGTACGAGTTTATTAACTCCCATAAAAATTTCGTTCGCTATCGACATTTGTAAGCCTTTATTTTAACCGTGCCATTTAAACAAATCAGTATTATTAATCTCCTGGCAGTTTTCCAGTTTGTTAGCACATCACTGTCCATTGTTACGTGATTTGGATTTTCCGGGCGGCCTATTAATATAGCCTTCGATACGTATGATTAGTATGTTGCTGTTTACAAACCTTTTCAAGGCCTTGTTTGGCGCCGCCTTCGTTATAGCATTTGCAGGATTTTCTTTGTTATCGATTTATTGGAATTCTTTAATCTCCCTTCCTTCGTAGATTTTACGGAGTGTTATCACGTCGATTATTAGGCGTTTCCCGTTAGCGATTCCGAGCTTTGAAAGGTATTCTAAGAGGCTTTTCGAGTCGGTATAAATTATTACCGGGATATGAGGAATCGTTAGCCAATTGCTAATAATTTTATAGTTTTCTTTACAGTATTATATCTATGTTAAAGCCTGTTATTATATCGTAAACCTCCGAAGTTAATACTTTTCGTGTAGTTCTTTTATATCTAACGGAGGTTTAGTAAATTAGGCTATTGATAATACTAAATTGTTGTTTCCGTTGATCATTGTTTAAGAAGGTTATGAAAAATCCTATCCATAAAAATAATTAGGTGTTATTTATAAAGGATCTATCCGTAAAGATTATTAGGTTAGCCTTTAAAATGTCGATTAAAACCATATTAATTTCATGGTCCAGGTTTCTCATTTGCTCTTCTAGCCTTTTATTTAACCGGTCAAAGTCCTTATACATGAGTTCTTAAACTTATATCGCGATAAATAGGTCGTAAAAACCTTCCGGTGGTATGAGATAATGATATCACTGCCTCAAACATGCTATTCCAAATACCGTTAAGCCTTAACCTCGTTAATCTTATGAATTGTAGCCAAAATAACGCACTATTCTTTTTGGCGAAAGCTAAAGTCGATATTAATACTAAGCATACGGATTAACAATTTATTAAAGTCAAGTTGACTGCTTTTTGTTAACGTTATCACCGGCTTCTAATTTCAGAAATTAAAGTCCTTAATCGTCTGCTGTTTTAGTATTACAAAGCCAGCTGATCCGACGAAAAAAGTATTGTTAGTTTACATTTCTACTACGCCGAAGTCCTTTATTTACGTTACCAGTAAGTACAGGTCGTATATTAAAGACTTAATCGCCAACTAGAATTTAAAGTTCGACTAATAGATTAGGAACCAATAAGCGCCTACTTTAGCTAATCCGTATAATAGCTTGATAAATCGTATTACCGTACCTGAAGGGTAAATGGCACGAAGTTTCTGTGATAGTTTTAGTAATACGATTCGTTGTGAATGAGTTGCTAATTGCGTATAGGCTTACATTATATTACGGCCATTAAAAGTAAACTTGATTTTAGTCTTTGCTAACAAACTTGTTTTCAAAGTGACTACTAAGCGTTAACTAATCTTTTAAATCATTGGAGACTATGTAAGGATTTAGCTTTTGTAATTATCACCATATCCTTAAGTGATTAGATGTGATTTTTTATACAGCCGCCTTATGGGTTTGCCTTTGACTTCGTAAATAATCTTCGACTTGAAAATCGTAAAGTTTGGGTCTTGGAGGTTGAAATCGGTTTTCAGGACGAATTATATAACCCCTTGAGTCAGTAGGCCGCCAATTGTAACTTCATCGCTTTTTTTAATAAGTTTGCCGAAGGTTTTAATAATCTCTTATACTTGGAGCTTTAGTATCAAATCTTCGTTATCCTTCTTTTTCCTGCTTACCTAAGCAGTATTATAAATGCGACCCGGTATATATTCCTCCTCTTTAATATTTTTCTTCTTCGGAGGTCATTTGCATTGATGGTATTCCATCGGTTTGTCGATAACGGGTGGAGGAGGTTCGTGTTAGCTCGGTCACTTTCAAAGTCTGCGATTTGATCCAAGTAGTCTTGTTCAGAAGCAGTAGGGTATTAGGCGTGATATACTTCTTTTCTATTGTTGCGCTCAGTGGGAGAGTGCCGAGTTGACCAGAAACTAGATTTGCTACAGATCTAACATCTTTTTCCACTATCACGACGATAGTACTTACGGTCAACAGGTCTGCTTAAATCTTGGCCTTGTTGGTGCCAGCGTGGCTGTTACCTCCAATCTGTAGCTTGTGAGCCAGAATTTATGCATTGTAAGCGCCCGTACTTACGATCGACGTAATTAACCACAGTAAGGTCTTTTTTATCTACGTTAAGGAAGTTGTTGGCTTGGGAGTACATTCCAAGCGAGTTTTGTATACGCGTTATTACGGTAGCAAACGAAGATCGCAACTGGTTAAAGAAGCCTTCATAAGTGGCATTTAGGCGTTGTAAAGCGTATTCGAACTCGTTAACACCTGTGACTGCTACCTGTACCTATTCACAAAGTGTAGCTTCATTAACGTGAGATTTCTATATTACTTTTTGGCATAACATCAGCTTGTTAAGCATTTGATTAAGGATATCCATTAACGTTTACTCCTTTCTTTCTTTACCATTATCGTAGTTTACCACATAGTAGTCTAGTTTATATGGTATTACGCAAGGTAAACTTCGTATTCGAATTAGATCTTTATACTATCGTAAATTTCGCAGAACGTAGTAGCTTTAGTAAAAAAGGTTGGGTAATGGTCCCTAGCATACCTTGTAAAGATTCCGGGGAATAGTAAGTGAAAACCTAAAAATAGAACCTTTATTTATTTTCAAATGTTAAAAAAAGGAATTATTTTAGAGTCGAGGACGTTGTAAGGCTTTTTGTCATATCTTTTTACGTTATTTCAAATCTTTACAAAGTCCGTAAGGAACTTATATTGAATATTACTCATTTTAACAGGTCTTAGAAAAAGCTCGCGATAGTTATCCCAGACTTAAGTAGTATTTCCTTGCAATTAAAGCTTTAAAGATTTTAAACACAATATTAAAGATAATTTCCAGTCATTTAGCTCGAGGGGTAAAGTCTTATAATAGGACTCGTAGTAGGTTTTCGCGCGTAGGCAAATCTAAAGGGGGAAAGTTTTTAAAGGGCTTGGCGGTTAAATTTCTAAAAAGCAATATGTACTTAAAGGTTTTGAAAGGCCTAACAACATTTCTTAATTAACTGGTATAAAGAGTTAAGATTAATGCCTTTGGCCGTGTTGACAACTGTTACTTTACGTATTCTGTCTCCGTTAAAGTTGTACTTCACGCTGTTACGTGGGGGTACTAAACTTCCAACCAAGTTAATAAGTTCCTTATCTTCAGCGTATAAAGAGACTTAATTTAGTAAAGGGTAAGTTAAGGGTTCCCTGAATCTCTTATAAAGTCGTTAAGGTTTTTCAATAACTTTTTCCTTCTACTATAAACCTTAAGGACATTTTTTAAGTTAGGTTAAATCGAAAATTCTTTATGCCAGTTTTATGTTTCCTCAAGTTGGCAAATAAACCGCTTAAAGTTTAAGCTCTACCTTAATCTTTATTTTAACCCTTTTTAAAACTAATGTTAATATATCAGTAATCCAATCTTTAAAAGGTTATAAAAGTTAATGAAAACGTTGTTTAAATAGTTAATATTATAGTGTTTAATGATATAGTAACCGATAAAATTGGTAAAATAGTTTTCAGTAAAGTATTTATTAACGTTTTATCTCTAAAGATCGTAATTATAATACTTAGTAAAGAAGTATCTGAGGGCTTTGATTACTTTTTCACTAGCGGAGTCGGTAATAGTTTTAAGGCTTTCGTTTACGGTAGTTATCTCAACGTATTAGCTTATATAGGGAGAGAGACTTGGTGATCTTGTGCGTATGGACTTGGTGTTTTGACGTGAAGCTTCGTGTGAACTTAGCGATTTGGCAACTTGATGGATTGGCGTAAGATTACGCGACGTGGTTTTCTTGACGCGACTTGACGATTCTTATTGTTTTCGCTCAAAGCAGCGAACTTAACAATTGAATTGATGTCGATAGAGTGAAAGGAGTGAAGTATGAGTAAAGGTTTGGTGTGAAGGATAAGATCGGAGATCGTTTGTTATTATGTGTTGTTTGGCGTGTGGACTTAGTTATTTTTCTTGTAGTAGTAGCACCCGTAATAGTACTAACTTAGTCTTTTGCTAATTTGCCAAATTTTGAGAATTTTGACAGTTAATCTTAACGTTTTTCTTTAAAAAGGAGTAATAAAGATTTCATGGTGTTTTCAATAACGATACCGTCGCTACCTATGGTCTGCCATAGAGACTATACAGCCCAAAAGTCTTCTTTACGTACTACCGTAGAGACTGTACAGTAGTAAAAGCCTTTCGTAAGAATCTTTCCTCTACTCTAACGATAACGTAAAGCGTAACAACCGGAAAGTAGCTTTTTCTTCTACTTACCCAATCTGTACTTAATACAATAAGTACTGATCAGTATTGGTAGGGCCTTAAATCGTTGCAACGTTGTCGATTTGATTGGTCAAAGTAATAGTAGTATTGCATTGGTCAAGTGGTAGATGTATTGTTCTAGGTTTAGCAGACTGCTAGTTAGTCTGCACTATAATTTGTATGGCCAACTACTTGGCCCATACCCTAGAGTGAACTGCAGCGTACTGCACTCAACTTACACCCAATGCCGTCAGTCTCTACAAAGCAATACACTCAATTTTCAGTTCAGTATAATCAACTTTACTGTAAATAAAGTTGACCTACTGCACTGCATGTAATACTATTTCAACAAAAATAATATTATTATTTTCGAATAATTTTGAAAAATACGAAAACCACCTCGCATAAATCCTAGCCTTATTTACTAAAATCGGAGTTTCGCTATCTCTAGACAAATCTCATATAGGATTTCAATTTGTGAAATCACTGGGTTTTTATTAGAATTGCTTTGGATTATCTACTATCATAAAACGTATTTATGCTTTTCGGGAAACCTCTTTCCTTATAACCCTTAAAGGTTTAGAAACTTAATTTGGTGTAATGGAGTTTATACGCCTGATAATACCTTATTTCACCAAATTATCGAAATCATTGAAAAAATTAAAGATTAATTTGCTGGCCGTATGTTTCAAAGTAAGCTGAGTAGAGAATAATTATTATGGAAATAGAATACATTATATTCAAACTATGAAAATTTCTCCTACAAACTAAAAAAAGGAGTTATCCGCTACCTTAAAAAAGTACTTGTATAATAAGTTACGCCTATATTATATTAACTCTGCTAAGCAATTATTTCTACAAGTCTATAGAAATTTCAAAAAAGGTTTCGGTATCATATTATTTGAATCAAATTCTAATTATATGTAAAAAAAAAAAAAAAAAAAAAAAAAGTGAAAATCATACGTACTACTAGTAGTTTACTTATTACATTTTAACGATTATTTTACCACGGCAAAATCAAATTATAGATTATTAAAGCATAAAGTGATATGCCGCATTAGGTATAAAAACTTTTAAACCGATTTTGATGGGTAAACCATATTTCATTATAGTTTCTACTGATCAAAAGTTTACAATATGAATTGTTACCCGAACTTTTTTGATATAATCTTTACAAATAAAGTAAAAAAACACTTTATTAATATGTAAATCTACTTAAAAGTATATAGTTTGTGTATTTCCAATTGTTCTAAACTGTTTCATTTGGTTTTAAATACGATTTTGTGCCTTTTAATACCATTTAATAAATAAATTAAAACTTTAAGTAAGGTACCTGTTGGAATAATAGTAATTGCAATGCAGTAGGTCAACTTTACTGTAAGTAAAGTTTACTATACTGACTGCAAATTAAGTTTATTATTTTGCGTGAGCCTACCGTATTTGACTGCAAGTCAATTACAGTCTGGCCCCATATCATACTAGGGTACAGCCCAAGAAATTGACCATACAAATTACTGTGCAGACCGGCTAGCGGTCTGCCAAATCTAGAACAATATATGCACCACTTGACTAATGCAATACTACTGTTACTTCGACTAATCGAATCGATAACTTTATAATGTCAAAATCTCTACCAACACTAATCAATACTTATTAGGTTAAGAACAGATAAGCTTAAAAAAAAAAAAAAAAAAAAAAAAAAAAAAAAAAAAAAAAAAAAAAAAAAACTACTTTCTAGTTACGCTCTATGTTAATAAAGGTGGCTAGTGTAAAGGAAATTTTTTTGAGAAGAGCCTTTACTAATGTGTCAGTCTTTACGGCAGTACATAAAGAAGACCTTTGGGTTACGCCAGTTTTTACGGCAGACTAGAGGTAACGACGGTATCTTCATTGAAAATACCAAGAAATCTTTACCAAAAATTCTTTTTGAAAAGCGTTAAGATTAACCGTTAAAAGTTTCAAATCGACAAGTTGGTAAACGGCTAAGTTAGTACTACTGTAGGTGTTACTACTACAAAAACGACTAAGTTTCACGGCCTATAACTTTTAACATTCGACCTTTACTAATAATAATAAACGATTTCCGATCTAGCCCTTCATACCAAGTTTTTCCTATGCTTTACTTTTTTCACTGTCTTGACAACGATTTAATCGTTAAGTCGCTTTGAAAAAGTCACGCTACATGACTTTACGCCAAAACATTAAGTTTATACGCCTTAAGATTACTAAATTCTCCGCCTAACAAATCCTATACTACCTAAAACCTAAAGATGCCACCTCTTTAAGAACTATTGAAAGGGATTAAAGCCCTCGGATTCCTCTTTTCAAAACAATACGATAAAGACCTTTGTGGGCAAAATGTTGACGAGGGCTTGACAGAAAGGCATCTAGTTAACTTCGTTGGCTACTATATTGTTAAGAAAGACAGCGGCGAAAAACTTTAACGCCCTTATACGTAGTTTAGGAGACCTCCCATTCACCCTTAGCTAAATTAAGCCTCTTCACGCGCTAACGATGAAAAACATATTGATTTTCTCGGAAATCTAGCCCCTTTATTCAATAATACGAAATACGCTTTTAGTGGAGGCACAACGCACAAAGTAGCAGTTGCTAACTCGGCAAGAGGTATTGACATAAGCGCTCTATACCAGTCAATTCAGTGAGATCGTTAAGTTCCTTAAAATTTTTAAGTCCCTATTACCCTCTAGCCTTTTAATTAGAATCTCAAAGTCCCCTAAGACTCATTCCAGGGCAGGTTTGCATATATACGTGAACTTACCATAGGTTTTATTACAAGACTTTACCCCTTGGGCCAAATAACTAGTAATTACCCTTAATATAGTACTTCGAAAGCTCTAATATTTAAACTATCAGGAAATACCACTAACAAAAATTAGGATAACTATTGCGATCTTTCCTTAAGATCTATCAAAATAGTTAACATTAATTACAAGTTTTTTATAGACTTCGCCAAAATCTGAAACGATATATAAAAGTATAATGTAAAGTTTTATAACCTATTTAATACAAGGATCATACCATTTTTAAATATTTACAAGTAATAAAAGTTTCTCCTTCTGATTTTCACTTACTTTTCCTTAAAATCTTTATAATATAGGCCAAGAACTATTACCTAACCTTCCTAATCCAAGAAACTATCTTTCACGAAATTTACGATAGCATAAAAACCACTTAAAATACGACTTCTACTTTACCTAATTCTATATAAACTGGGTTATTACGAGGTAATTTACGATAATAACGAAAAAATAGGTGAAAATACTAATAAATATGTTAAACAAAATGCTTTATAAGTTGATATTATGCTAATAAGTAATAGGGAAAGCCTACGTTGGCGAAGCTACATTTCATAAGTATATACGGGCAGCCGTTACAGGCATTAACGATTTCGAATACGCACTATAACGCCTAGATACCACTTTTAAAAGCTTCTTTGATTAATTTCGTTTTTCATTTACAATCGTAATAGAACGTACATCAAACTCGTTTGGTATGTAATTTTAAGCCGTTAACTTTTATAACGTAAATTAAGAAAAGTTTGTGGTGATTAATTACGTCGACCGCAAGTACGGCTATAGGCGCCTTTAATGCCTAAGGTTTTGCCTATTGAACTTAGACTAGCAGTAACAATTAAATGAGTGTTAATGGTATTAAGATTTAAGTAAGCCTATAAACCATAAAAATTATCGTCATAATAGTGATAAAAGATGTTGAATTTATAGTAAATATAGCTGATAATTAATTTGCCACCCTTCTACCGAGTGAAATAACAAAAAGATAATGTACTATATTTAATACCTTACTACATTTAAACATGACTACTTGGATTAAATCGAAAACTTTAAAGGCGATGAGCTAATTAATAACAACGATATCTATAAGCTAATTAAGTATCATAAAGATATAATTTCTAATACGACTTAGTAATTAGCCGACTGCGCCTTTTATATCGCTTAAGTGATAACAATCTTTACCTTTACCATAACCAAGCCCCTAACCTCTTATATACCTTTAAACTTTAAGATTATTATACGGCTTACACGTTTTAAAATATAATGCCAAATATAAGAACATTAAGGTACTTGATAGAAGTCTATTCGTAATATATAACATTACAAATGGAAAGTACTATAATACCTAAAATTAATCGTTACGATGTTGGCAAAGCTAAAGTTAACTTCAGACTAAACGAATTTTTTTGTTATTAAGAATAACGGTAATTTAAACTAGTATTAGGTCGATTACTTTTTATATCTTTAAGTCCTCTACCTATTTTCTTCTTTACTTAAAGGATATAAAGATCCTTATAGTTTACATTAACGTTAACACCGAAGAGCTAGTTAAAAACGGCTAAAGGTTTCACCTCACCTTTAAGTTGAGACACTTATAGTTTTATCTTTAAAGCCTAAAAGTAGTAACATTGAACATAACGAAGTTAAAGATACATTAACTACACCGGTGCTTGAACCACACAGCTATTAAAAGGCTATATAGAGTCTTGAAATCTGTAAGGCATAAAGATATATAATAATGTACGCTAAAACTTATCAAGAAGCTCTGTTACCACTATTCAACATATGTCTAAAGGTCTCGAGGATTTAAATTTATATGAAAAAACAATAAGGACTTTAATTACGATATTTTTCTAAATGTATTTTACCTATATAATAAATATGTTCTTTATTCCTTTCATTACGCATACTTTTTTTACGAAGCTAAATTTTCAAAGTCACTTTCGGCAAAAAAATGTAGGAAACACTAAGAACGCTATAAATTAACATTTATTTTGGTTTGCCTAACGTTATTCTTTACGATACTAGTACTAATTTTACGTCGACGGAGTTTTAGGAAGATGCTAAGATAATGGGCATCTAGTATAAACAAGTGCTGATAAAGGCCTACTAAAATATTTTAAAAGTTAAAAAGGTATATCATTACTTCTCCGAACCCATAATATCCTTATACTAAATATTAAGAGCTTTACGAATCCGAAGGAATATCTTTAAATAGTAGTGAAGAGCCAAAACAACACTATAGGTCATAACGGTGTAATATTAATACTACTAGTCTTTAAAACGTATTTACTCTTAACGAGTAAATCTCCGTCATTAGTAAATACCCAGAAACGGGTAGCGGTCTACAGCAAAGTATTAAAAGAATTTCGAAATAAATCGGTACGCCGTCAAATTAATAATACCCTTAATACTAAGAATAGCCCTACGATTATCAACGTACTTTCTTTACCGTTACAAAGTGAAGTTTTCGTGTGGCGGAATCTAGGCGAATAAAAGGGCTTATATAAAACCTTAAGTATCGCCAACTTTAAAGTAATTATTAAAACTACTAATGGTTTCATAACTTTCTGTACCATCTAGGTCAAACCTTACATTAAGGTTGTAAACGATAAAACTCCTTGAGCTAAACGACCTAGTTAATATAAACCTCCTTTACTCGTAATTAATAAGCCGATGAAACGCCGCCGACATGGATAACTCCTAAAAAGGAATATTGAAAAGGAGGAATATATACCGGGCCGTTTTTATAATACTCTTTAGGTAATAAAGAAAAAGATAATGAAGACTTGATACTAAAACTTCGAGTATAAGGTATTGTAAAGATCTTCGGTAAACTTTTTAAGGAAAACAATAAAATCTAAATAAATGGTTTAATAATTCGAAAATTCGTATAATTCTTATCTAAAGCCAACTTTAACCTTTAAACCCCAAATATTACGATCTTTAAGTCGAGTATTATTTACGAGGTTAAGGGAAAAACCACAAAGTGACCGTACGAAAAATGATTCTTAATCGTTTAAGTATACTGCAATGAAGTCAAGGACTAACTCCTTATACAATCGCCAACAATTTGAAAGATTAGCTAACTTTTAATGATCGCTTTTACAATAAGTTTACTAGTTGAAATTAAAGGCAAGTTTACGCTAAATAACTGAAATATAATATAAGTTTGTACGTAACTAACACCAAATTTACAGCGGATGATATTATTAAAATTACTATAAGAACTGCGTGCTATATACCCCTTAAGAACAGTAATACAATATATTAAACTTTTGTATGAATTAGCTTAAACAGGCATTTATTGCTTTTTAACTTACTAGTTACACTTTAAACCACGGCTAGGTATAAAGTTTTTAACGTACAACCCGTACCTATTAGTAGCGTAAAAGGAAAATTTCGGCCTAGTGGGTATATAAACTAACGATATCATTTTCGTTGAAACGACTAGATTTATAGTAGTATAATAACAAGCGATTAAAGACGTTAAGTTTTAAAACTGTAAGCCGGTTACAACGTTAGTAAAAGGTAACCAACTTAACTTTAATAGATCGTTAATCCGTATACTTAGTGTTAATACTAACCTTAACATTCGTTAAAGTGGCTGAGGCATTAACTTAGCTATAATCTATAAAATTACCGTAACTAAGGTTTAATGGTACTTAAAACAGCGTTCCCGTGGCAACTATATTGCCACCTTATACTAACTGGAGGCCTTCTACGACCTATTTATTGCGATATAAATACAAAACCTAATATTTGATGACTTTATCCGGCTGAATAAGAGGTTTAAATGGAAAATATGAAACCTGGACCAAAGGATTGATATGGTTTTAATCAACCTATCGAGGGCTAAATTGATAATTTTTGCGGATGAGTTCATTATAAATAACACCGTTCTGTTTTTATAGATTATCTTTTCGATAACCCTTATTAATAAGAATAAACTAAAGGATTGATTTAGTACTATAGGCAACCTAATTTACTAGACTTTTGTTAATATAAACGGATTACTTTCAAAGATCTACGGCATAATAACAGTCTTCTATATAGGCATGATATTGTAGGAAACCTTTTATGTTATTATTAAGTAGCTGAAGATTTCTCTCATCCCGGTGGTAATTTGTATCTACTCTAGGAGCTTGTTCGAATACCTTTTAAAACTCGGAATTACTAGCAAAAAACACTTCATAATCGATATGATAACACTTTGCGAAGCCTATGAAAGGAGGGATATTAAATAGTTTCGGTGGATTGACGGAAAGAATAATTTTGCTAATGCCATGATGAAGGAGTTACTGAACAAATCCTTTATGAGGTTGATAAATATTAATAAGCTAACTATACGCATTTAGGGCTGCGTTAATAAGCCGTCCGGTAAGCTTCAATTACGTAGTGGCAGTCAGGGATATGCTGGCGAACTGGAAGATTATCAGTGAACTAACGATAACGACTTATTCAATCGGCACGGCTAAAATAAAGGCTTATATAGGTCTGTAATGGAAGAACTTTTTGTAGGAGTCAATAAAATCAGAACTCGAAGCTATAGGGTAATTAACGGTAATTAAGGTTAATTTTAGTGCAATTTAATGTGGAAGTCAGTTGGAATTAACAGAAGTCCAGCCAGTTAACGAAGCCGTAGTTTAGCGCTTACTAGAAAAGATTAGTTGCCCATATTAGCATGTGCGTACAAACTAAAAAGCCGCCAGTGTTATAATAATAGCAATTGCAATGCAGTAGGTCAACGTAACTGTAAGTAAATTTTACTATACTAACTGAAAATTAAGTTTATTGTTTTGTGTGAGCCTACCGTATTTGACTGCAAGTCAATTACAGTATGGCTCCATATCACACTGAGGTACAGGCCAAGAAATTGACCATACAAATTACTATGTAGACCAGCTAGCAGTCTACCTTACCTAGAATAATACATCAACCACTTGACCAATGCAATACTACTGTTACTTCGACCAATCGAATCGAAAACGTTGCAACATTCAAAGTTCTACCAACAGTACCTATATTTAACTAGATTTTCGATAATTTTCCTGTAATACCTGATGAAGTAAATCAATATTTATTAATTACCAAGGTTATATTACCTGATAATTTACGCCTTAGACTTCAGTCAGCGTACATAAAAGAAGTATCTTAATGTGTCATTATAGCTTACTTTATAAAAGGCGAAAACAAAAAAATCGAGGAAGTGGTAAACGACATCAAAACTGGTCATATTTTTTGCTTAATAGACCGTCTGCTATACAATGAAGATATAATAGAATGCGAACGACTAGTAATTCCCAGTCTCCTTGTATGATAATTTCTTTAGAACACTTATAATGAAAAACACTACTTTGGGCTAAAGCGTATGATAATTGCTGTAAATAAACTATATTTTTGTTTTAGAAGAAACATGATAAAAGAGTACTATCGCCGTTATTCTCGTTGTATTTAATTACAAAATAATAATCAAAAGCTAGTAAACATTCTTTTTTCAATTCAAACTCTTAAAAATCCTATATATACTTTATACCTCAACTTTATTACCGATTTTCCAAACGTATTATCGGTCACTATACTATAGGTGTTATCGAGTTATAATAAGTTTAATACAATTATACCTATTACTTACCAAACTTTCAAACGCACTCTATTACTTTTAGACTACACTACATATATAACTATATACTAGGCTACCATTTTATATCGCTATTCGATACTATTGAACTAGTTATACTCCAAAGAAATTATTTCAAACTATAATATCAAGTTTTTATCTTTATTTTAACAAGCCTTATAAAAAGGCATTGACTTAAGATTGAAGATAATAACTGCATGTTACCCCTAGAAAGATAAAAAAAGTTGAAACAAAAATCAGGTAGTTAATATTACCCTTGAATATTCCGTCACCAAATATCCAAAATAATTATAAGCAGAATGTATACCAGCTCTTTAAAAAATATTAACGTCAATTTTCAAACTATTAACGTTAACTTTTAAGAATTCCTATTTAATTCTAAGTTACACGTTCCCACAAATTATTTGAATATTACCCTATCCCCATAAAAACAGAAATAAGCTTTATAAGGGACTATTTTCGAAAAGATACGTAATTTATCATAAATATTATAACTATCGAAGCCAAACATTACTACGACGAAAATCATCGTTGAATAAAATTTAATACTAGAAATCGTATATAGTTACGCACAGAAAAATTCTATAAACCTTTGTATCGATAAGGAAAACTGTTACATTTACGCCTAGACCAGTTTACCATAGTAAATCGTATGGAAAACTTGATACATATGTTTGATTTCATACTTAATTCACGAGTTTATCTTACTATTAATACTTAATATCTTACAATTTATAATAAATATTAAAAAAATCTTTTCATTTGCGTACCTCCACCGCCTAGACCAATAAAATACAAAGAACCTTTAGAAGAGGATAAATAAGAAGCCAAAAAGATTGTAAATAAACGTTTAAATTATTGTCACCGCATAGGAAACCAAATTCAATATTTGGTTCGTTAACAGAGTTATACTTTAAAAAACGATGAATGGAAGTTTATGGAAAACTTGAAATATTATAAGGAACTAATTAAAGTATACGAAAAAGGTATCCGTGAAAAGACATAAAAAGGCTGTCTTGCATCTCGTTTCTTATGTCTCGCTCCTCGCTTTTCGTATCTCGCGTCTATCATATATATTATACAATAAAGACATCGCCTTTCCTTTTGGTTACGGGGACTTATTGTATACTTATATGTGGGGAATACATATATAAGGACTGGACTGATATAGTATATTTTGGAAAGGCATGTGTCCTTACCTGCTTAGTATAACGCTTAGCTCCGCTAAGCTTAACTTTTAGTTATAGTTTCTTCCTCTTCTATCGTTAGAATACTACACTGTTTCAACATTATATTGCCTCCCTACACGCGTACCAACAGGTTAATAGTTTGTTAAATTTAAAAGAAAAAGCAATTTAGTACCCAATTTTTATAATATTTCTATTACTATAATCACACTTCAAATTAATAAAGTTACGATATCTAAAGTTTTATCAATATTAGTAATAGTTGCGAAGTACTTTTACTTAACGTAATAAGTATTGATATTCAAAACTCTTTCTGTAAGATTTTCAAAATTAAATAAACATTTTTATTTCGAATAATAAAATTATAGATGGTTAGTATTTGAACCGGTTAATAAAACTAAATAATAAATATAATTAATATCAGTAGTCTACTATTTATAACTTAAATTACCGTATTTATACTACTTTAAAATAAATTATTGAATAAATAATTAAATATAATAAGGATTAAAAAGACGAATCGAATATTTGCTTTTACTTATAATTTGGCTTTTAATCCTTATTATATTTAATTATTTATTCTTAATTTTCAAAGCAATATTTTAACTAAAAAAGCAAATGTATTTAGTTTATGATCTTAATTCTATTTAGTATTGAGAACATTAATAAAACTAAATAATAAAAAATTCCAATTTATAGAAATTTGAAAGTAATTCGCAAATTTATATACAATATATTTAAGTTTCAACATTTAGGAAATAGTGTTTACTTTATAAAGTAAAATTAGGCAGCAATATAGATTTTTTTCTTCGTATTCCTTTGGCTTTCCTGAAACCAGTTATATACTTATAACATTTAAGTTTTGATGACACAATTAACCTTGATATTCAACCTGACAATTAAGCAAATACAAAGGTTACCAATTCAACTCCACTTCCATATAGTGAAAATAAAATGTTACTTAACATTGCAATATTAACTGGGTTAATGTATAAACTAATACATTAACATATAAATCAACGTACAAACCAACTGAATACACTATAGCATGAACAATTCAATTGCAGTACATTCATTTGCAACCAACATCTAATTCAATTATAATTTACAACAGTTGTAGTTTTACTATTTGAACTAAACTTGACTAATTTACTAGTCGTTTAACAAATACAGGGAAGTAAAAACCAACTAACCAAAACTTATGCCATTTACTAACTAACTATCCAATTATATAAAAGGTGATTTTTACAACTGTTTAGAATTGTAAATATCTGAGCTATTAACTAACAACGGCTCAACTTAGTTATGTTTTAATAATATCAACTTTTGAATTGCATTTGGTTACAATATACCATCCCACTAGTAGGGAGAAACATTGGGACTTGCCTACCTCACAGGTAAAGTCCTACCAACAGGTACAATATTATAGAGCAAAAGGTTACCTGCAGATTTGGGTGGTGTCAGGAACAATTCAAGCATTGCCAACACAATCCTCACACCTAGTGGGAGCCCTTGATCCCTGCACAATTCCCCACCTATCTTGAACAGGAAAGTGCATGGGTGTCCATTTACTTGTACCCTTGATAGCGCTAACCAGAAAGGGAAAAAAGGAAGCAAGTACCCACCCACAAGGTCCAAGCTCCCCAAAAATTGAAGGCTGTTGAGGCCGAGTGACGACAATATACGGTCTGTCTTCGCTGCACTCCGATTCCGTTGCCTACGAGACCGCTATCACGCCTCCGAACCAGACAAAATAAAATGGCGAGCTCAGCCAGCGCAGCCAGCTCAGCCGGCTCCACCGCCCCGAGGGCCATGTCGTCGCCCAAGCGCACGTATCTCATCGCCTACAACACTCTCAATGCCGTGTTGTGGGCCGTCGTGTTCTGCAACACCTGCATCGCCCTCGTTACCAAAGGGCCCAAGGCCGTCTATCCCGCCGTGGGCCAGTTTACGAAATGGACGCAGACGCTCGCCCTGCTGGAGGTTGTGCACTCGCTTCTAGGTATGTCCCCCTCGCTCTTCCCCCTCTACCCCCCGCCTCCAGCCCACTTCATCCATCTCCATAGGATCCAGAGATTGGCCAAAAAGAGAAAGAAAGA